>JABUQX010085416.1:17500-35000 GCA_015478945.1 Trachelipus rathkii
GGAAGGTGGCAAGTGCTATTAAATCCTTGGTGGCTGTAAAAGGACTAAGTCTTGAGAGCTCTAGGGTTTTGCATGAGGCTATGTTGTTACCTGTGTTAAACGAGAGTAAATTGAGATGGTTTGGTCGTATGGAAAGGATGGATGATAGTAGTTTGGCTAAGCGGATGTATATTGATGAGTGTGCTAGGAATCGACCGGCTGGGATACCGAAGAAAAAGTGGATTGAGGCAGTAAAGGAATGCCTGTAGGAGATGAATGTGAGTTTGACAAAGGCGAGAAAAAAAGTGCATAACAGGAGTGAAAGACGGGATATTGTGAGGTGTATATTTGTGGGTTTTGCAGGTGATGAACCTCACATTGACAAGATGAAACAGTGAGGGTTCGACGCAGTCCCGTCAAAGCCTAAGGTTAATTTTTCTGAATAGTACGAGTTCTCACTTAAGGGTATAAAAGGGACGGTAAAGAGGGGTTTTCTTTTCAACTTGCGTACATCTTTATGGTTTAATAAAGTTCACAACATTAGTTCTTTTTATATTGATTTGTATTGCAATTATATGTTGTATTTGGTTTTGGAGGTCGTATCATGGTTTGATTTTAATAATAGTCTTTTTTTTATGTTTCTAACTTGTATGGTATTCAAATAAAATGGCAAAAAATCATCATGGGGAAATTACGTGAGCGATAAGAAGTGCGCAGTAGGCCCACAGAGCTTCAGGCCTGGGCCCACTATTGTTCTCATATATATACAATAGATTAGACCAGGGATTATTAATGCAAGGTTTCAGTTTTGCAGATGTACTTAAAGGGACACCAAGCCGCAGTTTAGAAAGTGAAAGGTATGCCACCTATAAGATCAAAATTGATCTTGATAAACTTTCTGGAATGTGGGCACGTATAAGTGGCAAAATGACTTTCATAGTAAAAGATGTAAGGTCTTACCTAGTTACTTCAAAAAAGTTTTAACTACTGGATGAATGGGGGAGTGACTGACCTGTGGACCAAGAAATAAGATTTTTAGGTGTGATTATAACTCAGTAATTTCGAAGTAAGTTAGTAAGAATGGTGACTAGGAGAAAATAAAGCTAAGAAGATGCTGTGGCATAATAAACTCGACAATGTTGGGTTACAATTTGAGATAGGAGTATATATAAACTGTATAATAGCTGTTAGGCCAGTATTTAGAGTATTGTGCACAAGTTTGGGCCCCTTATTTAAGAAGACTTCTTAGATAGGCTAGATGAGAGTTGCAACATATTAGCAACAGGAGTGATTTGCTGGGCGTTGAGGGTAAGAGCTCGATGATTATTGCATGAGTCTGATATGTTTATCGTTGGTGAATGTTTTCTGTTAGTAAAGTCGAAATTAGAGAGGTGTCGAATTGGAGATCAAGTGCTCACCAAAATATCGTTAACGAATCTATTAGATAATTATAGAGACATTACTTTATTATAGGTCTCTAGAAATCATTGGGTAGATACGGGTTATATCCATGGGGCATAATAAGTAAAACTTTTATCGAAGAAAGCATGCACATCTTGATATAAGAACACTGTCATTCAGTACTACGGGTAGTTAAATTTTGGAATAGTCTGCCAGAGGAGGTTGTTCGAAGTTGTGACGCGATTATTCAAACGATTTTTTTAAGAAACAGTTTTTGATCGTTTTATTGGATGGGGTGGAGTAGTATCGGATTATATATTATTGAGAAAAGCCAAAATGGCGGAAAGTTTTAGTATATATACAGTTATTGTTAAAGATTCATTGAGATTGAGTATCATCTAATGCGTGAGAACTTGGATTAATGCATGGTGGGAATGGTTTGTGTCTTAACATATTATATAGTGCATATTATAATGTGACAAAAGCAAATTTGTTCGATTTTGTAATTACAACAAATGTGACAAAGCCACGATAGGTGCTTTTCGTAGATTTTGCTTTGAACATTGAGCTATTGTTTATGGTAGTGGGTGCTGTGACAGTCTCCATAGGTCCATGTGGCTTTCTTTATTGTCTTAGATTCCAATTTCCATATTCATTATGTATTGATTTATTACTATTGGCTGTTAACTCTTAATATGTCAATCTTTTTTCTATCTGCTTGATCATTATGTCTCTATCATTCCTCATAAATATTTTCAACACGAATGCTTCTATTGCTCCTCTTTTGGACAAAAGGAGGAAACTGATAAGCAAATTCTTGTGGTATCTAACAAAAATGTTTGGGTTGGAGATTTTTAAATTTGAGTAATTATGTTGCTAATGTGAGAATGCAATACGCAACTATTGTGTATTAAAGCTCATTTAAACTTTTATTTACAAAATGTGTCAAAACAATTCTTTAAGGGTTTGTTTTTTAGCGTGCAATTGCGCAGTCTTATAGCGTACATATTTAAGATAGCTCAATAAAAATTTAAAAATTAAGCTGAAGAAAAAAAAAAAAGACAATTTTTGGCTTTTTTAGGAAACAACTATACTATATATCTGTTTTTTCGGATTTTTTGGTACCGATTATATTATATATCTAATTAATAAAAATTATTTCTTCGATATTTTGGTATTTTTTTTGACGATTAATCAACTCGAAATTATATACTCGAAACCAGTTTATTTTACCTAGTAATTAAATAAAAAAAAAAAAATTTAATAGTATTTCTTAATCGAACATTTACTTAAAAAACAAAATATTCATATAAGCTAGGAAAATAAATAAAAATATATTATATATATATAATATTTATATATATATATTATATATAATATATATATATATATAATATATACTATATATTAATATATATATATTAATATATATGTATTAGTTAGATTATACTTATATATATATTATATATATATATATATTATATATATATAATATTTATATATATATATTATTTATATATATATATATATATTATATTATATTAGAGTATTGGCCAGGCATCCCGAAGAGTTCAGGTTCATGTAACTAGTAAAACTAATGAACATACAGAGGAAAAATTAAGTACATTTTTGATTCAGTAGAAAACTTCATCGAAGAAACTATACCTTATAAAATAATAAATTTATTTATCTAATATTTATGATACTCCATATATTAGTATAAATCTTAGACCTGAAATTAGATGCACGCTCTGATGACCTGAAAAACCTGCATTAGTTCTTCTGACTGAGCAAAGTTGCCAAATACTCAATTTTTTTTTTACGCTTTGGAGAAAATATCTATTTTCTTCTTTTATATCCTTTTTCAGGTGTTTGAGCCGACGGCAGGATCCATGAGGGTACGAAGGTCCCCACCGCGTCCCAGAGGCTGAGAACCCGGACTCTATCCATCGTTCTTTGTTTACCCATCTACTCGTAGCTTTAAAAAAAAATTCAACCAATTTTCTCTTGTGTGCTCACTCGGAGTAAGCAGCAGCTTCGAATGTTCAAAAAACCTGTAAATTTTCACATTTTTACAATTTTTATTATTTTTTTTTTTAATTCCCGGTGTTAAAAATGTCTTCATTAATAAATTGATATTATTTCGCTGGCGTAGTAAAGCACTGTTTAATAGTTTTTATTTAGTAACATTGTGCCTGGCCTTGTATTTCGGGAATTTGCTGACCATATACGTTATAACCTTGTATAAGACTTGCCTTATATATATATATATAATCATACTATGTTATATTAGATATAAATTATTAAATATATATTATAAATATATATTATTATACAATATTATATAGGCATTGATGTACTATTTAAACGTTTAAACGGAGCTCGCTTCGTATGGTACTTCATAGCGTTAGAAATTGGAGTGACGGCATTTACTTGTTACGTTTGTGTTTGTGTTAAGTTGCTTATACATGATGTCACACTGCGTATGGTCATAATAGTGTGTATATACTTATATTATATATATATATATATTATAGGATATAACTAGTATCCATGTATATATACTATATATATATATATATATTATATTAATTATAGTATATATTATATATATAGGATATTTTTACTATATTTGAAATCTAGTGCATATGTTTCAGCAATTTCTAGTTCAAATAAATTTCTAGTTCCATAAAGTTAATGTTAAGTTTTTAAGAAAATTCTTTTCGGCAAGTCTTCTTGACAATAATTTATACCGTATAAAAAAATTTTCCCTAAAAAATTAACAACTTAACTTTCTGAAACCTTTCAATTTTTTTTTGAATTAAGAATTTTTTTAGAAAGACCGTCACTAAGGACGTATTATCTTAAAAATCGTGTTACAGAGAGATGGTTTTTAAATTAACATCAAACTATATAAGTAAATGATTAATTATATAAATAATAGGTTATATAATATATTATATGGTAATATATATATTTATATATTATAATATATGTATATTGTATATTATTAATAGATACTATATTATATATATATATTATTATCGTTTATACAACTGTTATTGAGTGCTTTTGTGCTGATTTTTATTGGTTAACTGACTTGCAGGTCCTACAGAGTTGTGATGGTGATATTTTACTTTTCAGTTTCAACATATGTTTGTTGTGAGAAGATGTGTCTTTCAATCATATAAGGGCATTTTACATTTTATAACTTTAATAGTCTTCATGAATGTTCGGATTGGCTTTTTTCAATTTGACACTGTGCAATGTTGATTTTGATTCCAAAAAATTTCAAAGAATTTATAAGCATATGCCAAATCTATCGAAGCCTTATTTTCCAATGAATATAACATCCAAAAGCTATTTAGATATATTTCCAAAAGAAAAATTAGTTTATATAACACCAAATGCTAAGGATGAGATGAAAGAATTTGACCATGAAGCAATTTATATAATTGGAGGCTATGTCAATCGTCGTGGATCTGGTCCTGTAACACATTCAAAAGCTAAAAGAGAAAACATAAAAATGATGAGGTTTCCTATAGATAAGTAAGTAAAGAAACTTTGTCCTTTATGAGTAACAATGTTAAATAAAATCATGGGTGTAGAGCTGTAACTGGGGGGAACCTGGGTCAGAATCTAGCAGACATGTTTTTGATACCAATACCATCTTCAAATACAAATACCGATATTGATACCAGTATTATTATATTAAAGGTATAGCAACCACAACTTTCTGAAAAATTAATTAAGTAATTGATATTAATATATATTATATATATAATATATATATATATATATATATAAATAAATTATAGTTATCAATTTATGATTACTGAAATTTATTAAATAATGTATAAATATAACAAAAAGTTATTAAAAATAATAATAAAATAACGTGGATTAAGTTTGGACATAGGACAAGTTGTTCTGGAGACCGTTAGCCGGCTGTGCAAGTAGTATGCTTACAGAGCAGCTCTCCCATTTTAAATGGAGCTGTGACAATGGGACAGCCAAAGAATTCATCTTACTGAATTCCTCGGACTGTAACCCTTGATTGTGATGAGACGAGGGATCCTGGAAACCAAGGCCAAGAGGGGCAACGAGGATGCCGTCAAAGAGTTGGAAAAGCTATTTGACTCACTCTTGGAGACGGTTAAGAAACTCGCCTCCGTATGCTATAGTAAAGAACTAAAGACTAAAGATACAAGAGCATAGTAAAGAGTTAAAGCTGTAAAGGACGCTTATTGTGATTCTTGGGCAATCAAGAAGTAACCTGTATAGAAATTTTTTTCATGATGAACATTAAATATTTGAAAATGAAAATGTCAATTCAAAAAAATTAAAAAAAAACTTCTATTTATTTCAGTCTTCTGTATTCTTGAAAAATTTTTGAGGACGTGATGAGAAAGTTGATGGGGTGTCTCTTAGGAAGATTCACACTTGTGTTGCCAAGTGTAAACATCCTGCCTGCAAAGGGTAGAAGGGGCTTTCCTAACAGCACCCAGAAAAGGTCCCACCTCAAGCAGCATTAACAGTCTAATTTTTTAAATAGATTATTAATTAAATAAATTTTAGATTAAGGATCACAACAAACTAACAGGTTGCTGTTAATTAGTTATTCAGATTTAACCACATCTTGTATAAAGTCTTGACTACTTATATACAAATTGTTTAGTGCAAAGAAAATTAAAAAATTGATAATTAAGTTTGTATTATTTTATAATACCAGAATTGGCACAATGGACCTTCTCCCTCAGACCTCTCTGCAGCCATTGAGGGGCTTAGAAGCGCCGGGTCCGCTCCAGTTCAAGGAGAGGTTGAGTCTCGTCAAGCGGTCAGATTTCTCTGGATGGAGAATTCAAGTTCAAAGTTTAGCCAGCAGAGAGCAAGACAAGGTTAAACCAGGTGAAACAAAATTCATCTTAATATATTAAGTTATTTTAATTAGATGGCTTTCGTTTTACGATTAAAACAGGTATATATGAGCGACATTTAGGCGTCTTCAAGTTTTAAAAATATATTTTTATTAAAATTTAAAATATATGATTTATTAACTTAATTACTTTTATATTAGGGTCGGTTCTTCATTCAGATTGATGCCACGGATTCATATCTAATGATCCTTACCGAAAGGTAAGAATGTTTTTACTTTCATTTTAATCCTCGAGTTTCATCCCACCTCAAGGAGGACTTTAAGCAGGGATATTGAAAAGCTGATGCAAAAGGGGAAGACTCGACTGATAAACAACCTCTTCCACCAGAAGTGGGTGGCCACTACAGCCGATAGTTGGACCGCCCACAATAGGTCCTTCTTGGGAATGACCAGTCCACTGGATTCGACAGGGTTCAACCTCAAAAGGGTGCCATGCAACCTTTGGGCGTCAGGAGAGGTGAAGGGTAAGAAATTAAAAAGTTCAAATTTTGTCTTTATACCTAGTCTCGATAACCATTAGAACATATGAGTGTAAATTATTATTTAATTTACAGGACATAAAACAAATAAAATTGATTGTCTTTAGACAGGAAACTCACAGTTACTTGGGAAACTATCACAGAGATGTCATCATGAGTTTAGATCGCACGGTAAGGTGAAGGCCACCACAACGGACAATGGCACCAACTACGTGGCAGCTTTCAACGCCTTTGGTGAGTCCAACCAGGACCAGGAGAACCTTCCTATGGACCCTGATTATCCTGACTTGGAGATTGTGGATCTCCAGGAGCTCCTGAGGGCTGAGGGTGACAACCCAAGTCTGCCGCTTCAACACCGCTGCAGGTACTTAGAATTCGCGAAAACTAGTGCTAAATGCTATATATATTAATAATATTATTAAGTAATAAGTATTAACAAATAAAGATTTTTCATTTAAGATTTAACTAATAATCTTTGAATTTCTTGAATTAAATATCTTATTGTTTCAGTGCTCACACACCCAATCTGTTTGCGACAACAGATGTGAGTGATATACAGGGCTGGAGCAAGGGGGGCGCACAGTGGAGGAGGACCATAGCTAAGATCCAGGCCCTGTGGAACCTTCAGAACAGGGCCCAGTGGTGGCCAACCAGATCAAGATTGTCGCCAAAAGAAAACTGAAGGCTCCTGTGGTGACAAGGTAGTAGTAGTTACTATTAAAAAAAGAAATTTAGCGTAAGAAATTGTTGCCGATTAATTATAGACAAGTTCATTTTATAAGTTTTTGATATTTTATATAAAGTTATATTTATTTCTGCAAATGGAACTCCCTATATGATAGTGTGATGGTCCTTCTGGAGGTTTTAAGGGTCGAAAACCAAATGGATGCCATAAACACCATCCTCATCAAGCAGCCCAAAGGAGGTTCCCCTCTCACAGAGGTAGGACGTCGAGGTAAATATAAAGGTGATTTTTAAAAAAAAAGTTCATCTTTTATATTTTTATTTAAAATTCAATAACTACTATTAAATTATAATCTCCTCACAAACCCAAACCCCCTCCATTAACCGCTGTTCTGTAACCTGTCACACTGCAGCTCTTGCTTGCCCCAAGCACTCATATCGCTACTTGCGTAAACAATCTCTAACATTGAATAATATCCACCTTTTTCCGTCGTCGACAGGGCCAAAACACTCATCACATGGTGCTCTTATACACTTTTCTTAACCAATATTGTTCTCCACCTTTCCACATGTCCAAACCATCTTAACAAAATCCTCATCAAATTGGCAGTCTTTCCCTACCCGCAAGGCACACGCTCCAATGATAAAACGTCGTTCCTCATCTTATACCAATCTCCTAACTGCCAAGAACGCCCTTCAGATTGTCCATCATGTACAACCCTCACTCTTGATCTATTCGCCCTATTCCATACAGATACCTCGCTCTCGTTCTCCCGTATTTTTATTAAGTAATCAATTATGCTTACGTAACTAAGCAATATATTAATTTCACTCTTTCAGTCCCATGACGAGTAGCAACATTGGGTCAGTGCAGCTGGTGGCGCAGTGTCTTGAATAGCTTCAGAGGGGAAGACAAAAGCATACAATGGGCACCCTCCTATCCCCAACTTTGGTTGATTTGAAGACCAGCCTTGAGGGAGGAAGAGTGAAAATATTCACTTGTGTATTAGCAAGGCCACTAGTACAAGGCCGCTCTCAGTGGCTATGAAAAGAGGATTGGCCACCTCTTTCAGAATAGGGATCTCCTATGGGCCAGCTGCCCTTCAGCCCTCCTTCACCCTTTAAGGCCTAGAAAGCATTGCACCTGACATGGTGGAGGAGATCGGGGAGCAGGATACCCGGAAGATAGGGGACTCCAATCAAACCCACTGAGAAACAGCAGCAGTTTCAGCTTGGCCAGCCAACAGAAAAAGACCCCACAATTCAAGACGCACCCCTATCAGTAGATTGTGTTCTAGAGTATTCGGACGCAGAGCAAAGCCAGCAGAAGGATTGGAATCGTCATTACGGAAAGTCATGGAGCATAGTGGAGGTGCCTCTCAAAGAAGATCCGAGCTGTTTCCTGTTTTGCCCCCAACCCAGCATAGGGAGACTATGGATAGATCTATATTATAAAAATATTAAATACCCCATTCCGTAGCTTCAGCAGCTGTGGAACGGGTGCATTCAGCGCAGGGTGGCGGACATCCTCAGGGCCAAGAGATCGATCCTTGAAGGAGGAAAGGTTTGAGGACCTTCTTTTCCTCCAAAGGAAAATATGGGACCCTCCTGCAGGGAAGTGATTGCCAGGAGGACATCGGAGGAGGGGAAAGAGGACCTACTAGCATGAAGATTCTTTACGTATTTATATGTAATTAACATCTTTAATAAAAAAATAAATAAATACTGTATATACTATCTGTATAAAAGGTTTAAAATGTAAAGGCATGCTTTCGTTATCGCGCAAAGTTTTACTTTGTAATTCGTAACGGTATCGCCGTAGCGATAGCCCGAATAGCCGCATTAGTTAATTGCCGCACTGAGTTTTTCAAAAATGCAGTCCGCGATAGCCGACGACGCAACTGAGTTAGGTGGCTAAGCCGACATAGCGAATTGACGGACCTCGAAAAACATTATCAGCCCGCCGCCCAGTCTCGATATATATATATATATATATATTATATATTAATATTAATATATTATATTATATATATATATAATATATATAATATATATATATATATATATATATATTATATATTGATAAGGATTAAAAAATGACGTATATATATATAAGCTAAATTTAAAACTACATTAGCCTTACCTGAATTTTGTTGTTTCAAAGAATTTTTGCTCTTTGAATAAGATCTGGATAGTCCATAGATAACTCTGCCTCGTGGCTTATGTAACTTAGCACTTAAATCTTAGTTAGGGTAAATTTTGATTTGGTGAAGAAGGTGGTGAATAGAGAGATAGGTTGATAGTAAAATATTTGAAAAGAATTGAAGAAATTTACTTCTATACCCTTTTACATTTTGATATTAAATTTGATTTCACAAGCACGACTAAAGAGGACCGGTTTTGATTTGAAGTGATTCCGCAGTTGTTATTTTTTAGTGAAATTTCTGGTGAATTATATCCACAGGGACAAAAATATAAATTCCACTAAAACTAATATACTGTAGCTATATAGCTAATAGTTTCTATATCCTAAAATAAAATACTAATATACTTTAAAATTAAAATTACTAAAATAAGAAAGAAAGAAAGATATATATGTGAAAGTTAATAATAGTTTTAATATATATATATAATATATATATATATATATATATATATATAATATATATATATATATATATATATATATATAGTATATAGATATATATATTATATATATGATTATATTTGTGTTTATATAGATATAAAAGACTATTAATCTATATATTTTCACCTACCGGTATCTTCTTTTTATATTTTTAGAGGAAATTTATATTTTTGTACTCCATTGAGGATATAATCGTTCAGAAGTTTCACTAAAAAATTCACTATAAGTTCGTTTTACTGAATTCAATAGCAGGTTCCTAATTGGTCAGCGCTTCTTGACGTCATTTACTATTCATAAATGTTAAGGGTATATGTTTTAAATTGTCTTAATTTTCTTTTCAAGATTAGATTCGTAAACTTTAGGAATATCCAGCATGAAATAATTAATTTACCAGTTTTAACCTACTAAGTTATTGAAAGTGCTAATTGGCTAAAGCCACAAGGCAAAGTTATCTTAGGGCTTCAAGAACTTACCTCAAAGCAAAAAAAAAAAAAAAAAATCTTTGAAAAACCAACAAATTGAAGGTAAGACTTATATAGTATACACAATTGCTCTATTATATATATTATTATTTTTTAATTTTTATATATTCTCTTTACCTTTTACTAATCAATTTACCTACTATGTTTAACCTATAAATAAGTGCTATTAACTACAGCATACAGGCAAAGTTACTTAGGTCTTATAAGAACTATCAAAGAGCATTTAATGAGAAAATGAGAATGGTAGGAGTGATTGATTTCTGTGAGGAGAGAGGTATGTGTGTAAGTAATACTTTCTTTAAACACATAAAGTAATCATAAGCTATACTAGACTTGGTGTAGATAGAGATGAGTATCGACAGTGAGAGTGGAGAAAGAGCATGTTGAAAGTATTGTGTGTTGGATGTAAATGCAGTGAGGGGCTGTTAGGAATCGGATTATCAGGACATTATTGTCTCTTTAAATGTAAAATTAAGTCAGTTGGGGATTGGATGGAAAGGAGAGGTGATAAGGAAGGAAGTTCGTTGAGATAGAATTTAAGAGTGAGAAATTAAGTGAACAAGGTGATAAGGATAAGTATTTTAAGGAGCGCTTGCAAATAAGTCAGTTGAATGTGAACAAGTTGAAAATGGAACAAATCTGGGAAGCAAATGAAGGAAGCGGTTGTTAGCAATGCAAGGAAGTAGGTGAATGTGCATAAAGTAGGAAGTCAGGATTTTGAACAGCGAGTGTGGAATGAAGAGTGATGCAAGCGGCTTAAAAGTAAAAAAGAAGCGTGGGCGGAATGGACATCCCAATGATGTGAATTTAAAGATGCTTGGCAATTATATAAAAAGAAAAAAAGGAATACTAATAGAGTGATATGAGGAGGAAAGAGACGTAACTGAACAGTTTGGAAGGAGGATGTAATGAGGACGTACAAGGGAATTGGAATCTCTTCTGGAAGGAAGGCGCAAAGGCTTAAGAATTGAGAATAAGGGAATCTTGCTATAATATGAATAGGGATGGTGTTTTTCGTAACTGATGAAATTGGATGTGATGGGAATTGTGGAGGAACACTTCGAAAATCTACATAACACATAGGCAATTTTGAAGAGTATAGTGGGCTATGAACAAATTTCAATCTTGGCTCGATCACACAAATTATCATATTGGAGCAAGTAATGGAGTAGAGTGAGGGAAAGATGAAGCAATGTAAATTGCACGGATAGATGAAATTCACTGGAATAAATGTCAAGAACGGAGTTGAGATGGCGATTGAGTTGATTTTGGAAGTAGTGTTAACAAAACGTTTATGGAGGGTATAGTTCCAAGAGACTGGAGGAGAGCAGTAATATTACCCTTATTTTAGGGTAAGGGGATAAGGGTATAACTGTAGGAATTATAGGGTGGACATAGTTCTATGGGATGTTGTAGGGAAGATATTTGCTAGTATTTTTGGTCGAAAGAGTATCTCGAGTGACTGAAAGAATGGTTGGTGAAGAAAAAATTAAGGTTAACCGTTTTAGTAGAGGATGTTGATCCATCTGTACATTAAAACAAAAGAATACGAAAAGGACAAAAATTAAGGTTAACCGTTTTATTTTAGGTTTTATGGATTGCAACAGGAGTATGATAGGATTAATAGGGAAGCTTCTATGGCAGTAGTTAGTGATATATGGTGTAGGTGGTAGGCTTTTGAAATGGAATCAAAAGTATTGATATGCACGATAGTGTGAAGCGTTTTGTGTTAAGATTAATATAGGTGGAAAATGGATTGGTTAATCATTAATAACGGAGTGAGGCAGAGGTGGTATTGTCTCCTTTGTTCATTCAATTAGGAGGTGGGGTGGCAGGAAAGTTGGAATGATTGAAAGGATGGATGAGAGTTGGATGGTTAAGTCCCTATTATTTGCTGATGATTTGTTTGCTGTGGCGAATCTGAAGGGCGTTTGAGAGGGATTGGTAGAGGGATTTGACAAGGGGGTGCGTAAAAGGAGGGTTTGAAAGCAAACGTAGAAAGGGGGGGGGGGGATTAAGAGTAAGGTTATGGTTGTGCGTGGGAGGACAGTCCTTGGTGTGAGCTTTACTGGATGATTGAAGCAACTGAACAAGTCTCTGAGTTATACTTAGGATAAAATGTTGGATGAAAAGGTTAAACGGACGATGCAGAGTGTAGTAGGAGGAAGAGCGAGTGAATGGTAGGATTTTCACTCATTCAACCAAAATACCTTGGTGGATGTAAAGGGACTAAGTTCAATGAATGCGCTAGGTTGCTTACATGTCTTACCTGTGTTAATGAACAGTTGTAAACTATGTGGTCTGGAATAAGAGTAATTGATCTAAATAACAATGTGTTCAGATGACAATCTTATTGGCGTGTTTAGAGTGTGAAAGAATTATAAAATGAGTTGAATCAACGCATTAGAGAGTTGTGTTCGGTGTGAAGAAAGGAGAAATAAAGAGAATAAATTGAAATTAACGTTTTACGAAAAGCAGTTCATATGGAAAGGATGTGGATGATAGTCGGCTGTTAAGCGGATATATAGTGGTGAGTGTGCTTGGGAATCGACCGGCATGGAGACCGAAGAAAAAGTGGATGGTCAGTAAACGAGTGTCTGGAGGAGAGGAATGTGGAGTTTGGCAGAGGCGAGAAGAAAGATGCATAATAGAGTGAATGGCGGAGTTTTGTGGGAGGGGGTCTGGTTGTGGCCCAGCCCACCTGGGCCAAGGGATGAACCCTCCATTTTGACGAGAATGCCCATAGTAAGAAGTTCCTCGCTCATATATAGGTCCGTTTTGTAGGCTTCATAGGTGTATGTATTTTTATTTTGACTGCTAATAATTTCTATAATAAATGTTATTATAGGGAGGTCACAGGTATTATTAAGGAGGCAGTGTTTGCCTTTTCGATTATGCGTCATTATTCTTCTACTTACTTTCTGTTTCCAGTGCATATTACGCACCTTACCCCAGTTTGGGGAAAGAAAGATTTATAAATGTAATGATGAATTGATGATATATATAATATTAATATAAAATATATTAATATATATATTATTATATAATTATTATATATATATAATTATAATATAATATATAATATATATATATATATAGTAATATATAAAATAAATTTAATTTATAATATATTAATATATTTATTTAATAATATTATAATTATTTATAATTTTAATAATAATATATATATATTATATATAATAATTTAATATATATTTAATATATATATATTAATTATATACTAAGTATTAATATATTTTAAAATATTATATATAAATATAATAGATATATATTATATAAGTATATATATTATATATATTATAATATTATATATTTATATTTATTATATATATAATATTATTATATATATATATTAATTATATAATATTTTATATATACTTAATTATATATATATATATTAATATATATTATTATTAATTAATACGGAGTGATTAGCATCATACTCAAAAAAGTAATTTAATTATACCGCGTACTACGTTATGGATAAAAAAGTAATCACGTTATCGTCTTATTATCCTTTCTTGAAAATGAAAAAGTAAAATAGTAAACGAATGTGCTTTATGATTATTACTCCTCGTTCTTTTAGGCTTAGGTACGCCCACCATTATGGAGATATAGAGTGTATGTATATGTACATTAAAAAATATATTAAATTTATTGTAATCTAATTATCATTATTATTAAAATAATAAGTTGTATTATAATAAATTTTATAATTATATACATCAATAATTTATAATTAAATTATACATAATAAAAATTTAAAACACTGAGGTAATATATATATATTTTGGGTATTTGTGGAAAAAATTTACGGTTTTGGTAGTCAATTCACCTTTTGATAAGGGGTTGGCATTTATAATTTTATCCCCAAATGTTCTTCTTCATTTCTAAAAGTGATTAACCCTCACAATTGATATGAATTCGGCATGATATTTTTTTAGATAATAATGATGAAAAAAAGGATTTAGGATTTGGAAATAAATTGTTTAATACAATTTATTCTAAATATTATAAATATTTTTATTCTCATAAAATAATTTATTTTTATTTTCTCTCGCTTTTCAATTTTTTTACTTTATTACTAAATTTTTTATGCTTTCATGATACGTTTTAAATTTAAAAATAATATAGTATGGAAATTCACAAAGACGATAAAGTTTTTGTGACATTTTTTTTTTTACAATATATTTAAGGAAGTCGTTCTAGTAAAATAATATAATATTCGTTACAGTATACACCTTTGATTCTTAATTCGACTTGGAGTATAAAAACATGGCAAACAAATATTTGGAGGTTTGTTTCCTGCCCCCAAAGCCTATGTGAGAGAAGAAGGAAGAGCAAGATTGAATCAGAATGGAAAGAAATCGAAATGACCAGATCAAATTTTGTTATTTTCAGCTTACAAATTTACAAAATTTATCATATCTTTTAGTCCATACGTGATCTAGTTGATTTTTTAAATAAATCTATTAGATTTATTATTACTATTCATTGAATATCTATAATAATATATTGATCTGATTGTATCTTTTATGATTCTATATTTAGATTCTATATAGAATATAAAGTCAATTTAATATTTATTAATTAAAATATTAATTATGTATATATTAATTATATTACATACCCAATAAATCTTATAATAGTATTAAAATCAGTCGTAAATCAAACTACTATTCCTTAATACTATATTTATAATAAATTCCAAAAATCCAATACCTACTTATAGCTACCCATCCATCTGATATCTATTGATTACTCATTATTATGATTCATATTGATCTATTGTTTATAATAATATTATTAATTCATTCATTTATTTATTCTTTTAAGTATTAATATAAATAATATTTAAAACAAGTTCCTTTATTAAAAGTAGCTATTGAAGCTCACGTGAGCGTGAACTTATATAAGGTTTCTAAGAGAAAATTAGATAAATATAAAATATATTATAGTTATTTTGATATATTATAATTAAATTATATAAAAATAAGCATTTATAAATTAAATTAACATAAGATTATAAGATTATAAGTACGAGGTCAAGGCTTATAAAATAGATAATCTGATAGATGTTTTTTTTATTGAAGATACTATATATCCTGTTTTAGTTATATATAGTATATTTAATTGGATATGGCATAGACTAATCATACTACTCTACTAAGGGAATCCTTACATCGTAATTAGTTATATAATATATAATATCATATTATATATATTCATATAGTATATAATTATAGTATAATTAATATAGGTATATAAGTATATTATAAACTATATATATATATATATTATATTAATATATATTAAATACTATAATACGGATATTATTTATCAATTGACCTGGAGGTGGTCAATTTGACTAATATCAACATTCAAATAAGGAAAGGTCGAACCAAAGTTGTAACAGGACCAGGAAAGCAAAGGAGGGTGAAAAAAATAAAGGGGAAGTTTATTTCCACGGGGTGTGGGAAGCCACATGGGTAAGGTAAAAAAGGTAACCCGAGGTTCGTTAACTCCCTAATTTAACTCAAAAAACCTAATTCCCCTAGACCCTAGGTACCTAGTTAATATTATATATAATAAGGTTTAACGAATCCTAATAATACTTTATAATATATTATATATAATATTAAATATTATAAATTAATATATATTATATAATAATATATTATAATAATATTTATATAATTTTAATTATTAATAGTATTTATATATAAATTATATATAATATTATAAATATTAATTATTACTTATATATATTATAATATATATATAATATATATTTTATTATATATACTTTATATTCTTACTATATATAATAAACTAGTTGTCATGTTTAGGTATATTATGTACTAATATTTGCCACCTTATATCCATAAGTTATATTATAACTATATTTATGTATAATTATATATTATATGTATATTTAATATATTAAGCGAATATTTTTATATATATATTACTATTAGTTATATTATTTTATATATAATGGAGGAGACAAATACCTTTTGCTATTAGTAGTTCCTTTACTCCCAATAAATAAATTAAATTTATCAATTAATAATTATAATATGATTTGTATCTCTCTATATTATTAAGATTTTAGTGTAATAATTATAAAACTTATTATTATATGCATAAATTTAACATAATAATAAATTAACTTCTGTAAGCTGAAAATCTTTAACCTATTTCCTAGTTGTTCTAACAATTCTTGAAAACCTATTATATATTAATATAATTTTATCTATATTATATATTTAATAATATAATAACATTATTTTGAAATAATGAAATTCACAAATTCAAGTAATAAATTATAATTATATAAAAGCAACCTCATTCGGTAAAGATGATTACCAATTTTAATAATAAAAACATTCAGATTATACTCATTTACTTATTTATATATAAATTAATTTATAATTATTATATTATATATATATATATATATTATACTGAACTTACTTTATTTTTAAAAGGACATAATACTATATATATAGTTTTATTATTCTTATTATGTACTTTATATATATTAATTATATATAGATTATATATATATAATAATGGTATATAATATATATATAAATAATATATTAATATAATATGTATATAAATATAATATTAAATATGTATTATAATATAGTTTTTTATAGTATACCACTTGGTATATTAGTTATTTTATATAAGGTAAAGAATATTTTTAATTTATAACCTTACTTTATATATAGATTATATATTAAATTAAAGTCTTTAATATTTTAAAGTAACTTATAAACATGTTTCATGATAAACTTACTTACAAGTATTTTACATGTCTGGAGCAGCTTGACTTGTATATATATAACGGATATGAGAAGAA
>JABUQX010085416.1:42500-56972 GCA_015478945.1 Trachelipus rathkii
CAAGGTGCCCCCCTTTTCCCATCAACAGCCCCTTGGGCTATCCGGGGTGCCTCTTCTCGCATGGGTTTCAGTTCAACCCCCTAACACTTTCCTCCCATGATGTGTAACCGTTGAAAAACGTCAATTTAAACGCTCACCTCGACCGGGCCGCCAATTGGTAGGGAACCCGAACCTTTGAAGCTAACGGCGAGGAGGCTTGTTCTGCAGCTTTGGTGTATAATCTCGGACTTTCCTCGAAGACTATAGTGGTGCGCGTGTGGTAACCGCGTGGGACCCCACTAAAGTTTTGGGAGGAGTTTCCGAGGCCCACATCCACAGTCACCCTATCGGGTGGGTCCGGTGGTTGTGTGGGTTCTGGACTTGTAACTGCCTGTGGAGAGAAGGATTTACCCTTCCTTTATGAAATATAGGCCTTACAGCCATCCTGTTATTCTGCTTTATGTCCTCATTTGCTTTAGTAGCTATAGGTGCTACATTCATGGTGACGAACCTGTGGCTTAATTTTTATATGAAATAGTCCTTTAAAGAAAAACAGTATTTAACCAAGGTGAGCTAACAACAACATCAAAATAATTTACCATCGTCAGCTCCCTGCCTGACCCCTACACGGTCCCCTACGTACTTCTAGACTGTACCATGCTGTATCCTTGTCCTTCTCCTACAACCTGAGGGTACTTTTGCAAATTTTCAACCGATTCGTACGACGCAGCAAATCCCGACATACCTCCAGGTGCCCCTTACGGCACCGGGCAATCCCGTTAAGGTGCCCCCCGTAACATTCGTACTATTCGTTTACTCATAACGCTGCACACCCTTCCGGAATGTCAGAGACGATGTCATTCCGCGATTATTACATGCGATCACTACTCCAAAACTCTTTACTGAGCAGCAGAACCATTCCCTCAGTAGGGACTTGAAAAAGCCCTAGAGTTGAAGACGCCTCCAGTCACATTGATGAGGATGGTCCATTCTCGTAAAAGCCGCTAACCCGACATCAAAGTTCCATTCTGTCAATCCTTAACGTCTTCTTGCAAAAACATAATTCATCTTAAAATTTTTTCTAACTTTCCTACTCCCCCTTGAATGAAATAGAAACACATCTAAAGGCACTATTTATTGTTATTGATCAGAGAGACGAAGACACAGCTGTCATCATTTTGGAAGAATTCCAACAGAAAAGATTTTCCGTCACAAACATTTATAGATTTTCCCCTCGCCGGGAAACTCCTGACAAACCAAATCCCGTTTACTGCTGACTTTTAATAACCCTTATCCACCTACAAAGGTCAAAAATTAAGGGGTTCCTCAAGTCAACAGTGTTCGCACGTTTTATTCTCGACGCAGACGTTTGCTTCAAAAATGTCAACGGTGGTCACTCCGAAGAATACTGTAGGGGACAGGAAAACATAGGCCCAATCTGCGGAGAATTATTCCACACCCCATGTGAAAATACCCCTAACTGCAGAAACTGTAAAGGACCCCACAGCGCTTCAGTGCTTCCTCTTTCAAATGCCCGTCTTACCTGTTTGAACTAGGAGGTTTAGAAGCTATTGTACCATACATAATTAGCAGGAGAGATCTATACGCCAGCTCATGAACAATCAGACAAATCAAAATCAAATCTTACGCTCACAATTACAGCTGCCCCGCCCCCAGCTCCGCGTGTTAATTCCCAACATCAACCCTTCCTATAGAACTCCCTCGTAAATTCCCGTGAAACTCAGGCCAGTTGCAATCAGTCTACCTGTACTGCCCAACTATCAACCTTCATCAAAGACGTACAAAAGCAGCCCCTTGATTTCTAATCTCCCGTCAATATAACCATCAACAAGCCTACCTGAATATTCAGCTCTCAACCAAGCTAGCAATGAACAAGGTAGCTTTTCCCAATACAAAATTTGGAAAACACTCCCTGCCAAACATCTGTCCCATACTCACCAATTGGTTCACCAAAAACTGTATGCAAGAGGACGCTCTCTTTCCCTTAATTCCACCCCCACTATTCTAAAACCCCGTATACGATGTTTCAAAACACATTCAGAAAAGAACTAGTCGCCAAGTTAAAGATTATTCGTTAAAATATAGAGAATCCGAATTTTTAAACAACAAAAAACACAGTACCCAGTGTAAAATGCAACTCAGAAGAGACCTCGCATAAGTCTAATTCTGAGACATGCATAAGGCTTCAAAAGACTGTACCCAAACAATCTCAGCTAATGAACAACTCACCAACCAACCATCTAATAGTCTACAAGACAGTCTTTTAGTTCTTCTGAATTCTTCCTATAACTCTTCTCCCGAGTTCCTTTATCAACTCTCTCCTAAGGGATTCTGTACCTGACAGCGGTCTCAAAACTTTTTGATCGCGTACCCTAAGACGAAAATAATTATAAGTTGTACCCCGTATTGGCCCTGTAAATATATATATCATATATATTATATATATATTATATATATATATAATATATTATATATAATATTATATATAGTTATAATTATAAATAAATATATATATTATATATATATATATATATATATATAAACTCGTGGACAAATTTAATGCATCATCCGTAAATATAATGTAATCTTTCATTTTTGGAAAGTAGGCTAGGGTTTGGTTTTTATGGGTCATACCTATACTTCGGTAGTGTTATACCGTATGTAACTACACCGTGTATAACTAAATGGCATAATAAAGACAACCAACAAAATTACGAAATCCCGAAAGTACGTTCATAGGGGAACAAGATGGCAAGAAACCAACCAACTAACGAAACAAACCCTATGCTGTAAGTCGTAGCTTGACAAAGACTGTCTCAATGGAAAGACATCGTCAGAGAAGGGAACGTGCCATAAGGAGTTATCCATGTCGGAAGCAGCCTTTTCAGAGAACGTGGCTCAGCAATCTCAGGGTAACCAATTCGACGGTCAGTTGACTCCTTCGTCGGTTCAGGGAGACTGTCAGCCGGCAGCAACCGTAGACGACATGGTTAGGGTCGCACGAGAGCGACGTTCCGAGATATATATATATATATATATATATATATATAATATATATATATAATATATAAATATATACTATAATATATATTATATAATATATATTATATATATATATAGATTATATATATATATATATATAATATATATATATATATATATATATCCCCGCAGGGGGGTATTGATTCGTATTATGGTGTTATGCTCTGATTGTGGGAAAGACTTGTTTACAATCTGAAACGTGGCACTGTAATAGGAACCAATGCTAGGGGGACTTTCTGCATCCCTCCGGCCCCAGCAGTAATATGTGCATTTGTTGTGCATTCGTGCATTAGCATTTGCACATATGTAATCTTTCAACCTTCACTCTTTCCCCTCTTTTTTCTCATTTTTTCCTTTTTTTTTTTCCTTTTTTTTTTTTTCTTTTTTCTCTCTTTTTTTTTTTTTTTTTTTTTTTTTTTTTTTTTTTTTTTTTAAATTCAATTTCCACCCATAAGTCGCATTTTTTTCTGTGTAAACAGGTGCCCTCTCCCTTTTCACATCACAGCCCTTGGGTCTATCCGTGCTCTTCTTCGCATCGGGTTTTCAGTTCACCGCCCACACTTCCTCCCCCGGATGAGGTACCGTTGAAAAACCGCGTCATTTACGGCTCACCTCTGACCGGGCCGCCAATCTGTAGGAACCCGAAACCTTTTGCTAACGACTCACTTCTGAGGGCTGTTCTGTGCACTTTGGGTGATAATCTCTCGACTTTGCGCGAAGGCTATAGGTGCCTGTGTGGTACACGGATGGGAACCCCACGTAAAAGTTGGGAGGATCTTCGAGGCCACATCCACAGCCCCACCCTACGGGGTGGGGTCTGGGTGGGTGTGTGGGTCTCTGGACTGTGACTGCTGTGGAGAGAAGGATTACCTTCCTTATGAAATATACGCCTTTCAGCCCATCCTGTTATTTGCTTTTATGTCTCATTTGCTTTATTGCTATAGTGCTCATTCATGGTGACGAAGCTTGTGGTTAAATCTTATATGGAAAAGTCCTTAAAAGAAAAAACGTTCTTAAATAAAGGTGAGCTGAACCATCTGCCAGCTTCCCAGCTTGGCCCTACCACGGTCCCTACTACTTCTAGACCTGGTACCTATAATTTGCTTTCTTTCTTCTTCTACTACACCTGAGGGTCTTTCGCAAAATTTCATCGATTCGTCGAACAGCAAAACACCTCAGGTGCCCCCACGGTCCGGGCAATCCCGTAAAGGTGCCCCCCGTAATAGTCGTACTCATTCGTTTACTCCATACGCTGCACCCCCTCCAGGAATGTCAGCAGACATGTCATTCCCGATGTATTACATATTGCGATCCACTACCTCCAAAACTCTTACTGAGCACAGAACCATTCCTCTCAGTAGGGCACTCGAAAAAGCCCTAGGAGTTGAAGACCCAGTCACATTGATGAGGAATGGGTCCATTCTCGTAAAAGCTGCTAACCGAAATCAAAGTTCCATTCTGTCAATCCATAACTCTCTTGGAGTGTTCCAATATTTCTACTCCTGATGAACATATAAACAACATCTAAAGGCAACTATTTTATTGTTATAAACAGAAAGACGAAGACACAGCTGTCATTTTGGAAGAACTCCAACAGAAAAGATTTTCCGTTACAAACATTTATAGATTTCCCCCTCGCCGGGAAACCCCTGACAAACCAAATCCCCGTTTACTGCTGACCTTTAATACCCCTTATCCACCTACAAAGGTCAAAATAGGGTTCGAAAGTTAGTGTTCGCACGTTTATCCCTCGACCCAGACGTTGCTTCAATGTCAACGGTTTTGGTTCATCCCGAAAATATCTGAGGGGACAGGAAGACATATGCCCAATCTGTGGAGAATTATTTCACACTCCAATGTGAAAATACCCCTAACTGCAGAAACTGCAAAGGACCCCACAGTGCTTCCTCTTTCAAATGCCCGTCTTACCTGTTTGAACAAGAGAGGTTTTAGAGCTATGTACTATACATAAATTGAGCAGGAAGAGGATGCTGAAGCCCAGCTCAATGAAAATGATCAGACAAATCATAACTCAATCTTACGCCACAATTACATGCTACTCCCAGCCTCCACGTGTTAAGCCGCCAACACAACCCTATCTAATAGAACTCACTCTCTTAAATTCCGGTTGAACTGCAGGCAGTACTGTATACCAGTCTACCTGTACTGGCCCACTACCACTTCTGAAAGAGCACACAATCAGTCCCTCTATTCAATCTCCGTCCAAAGAGCCATCAACAAGCCTATCCTGAGCATTAACTCTCAACAAGCTACCAATGAAACTAAGCTAGCTCATCCAATAAAAAATTTGGAAAACACTCCCTGCCAAGACACACTGTCCATACTCACCAAATTGGGTTCACCAACTTATGCAAGAGGACGGTCTCTTTGTCCTTATTCGCCTCCCACTATTACTAAAACCCCTGGTAAGAAGATGTTTTAAAAAGCCACAGAAGAAGAACAGTCGCCAAGTTTTAAAGATTATTCGTTAAACATATAGAGCAATCCGAATTCTTAAACATAAAATACCCAGATGTAAAAAATGCAAACATAAGACAGACGCTCGCCATAGATCTACTTCTGACAAATGCAAAGGCTTTCAATAGACTGTACCCAACAATCCAACTAAGAATCAACTCAACGAACAATATCTAAGTAGCTACAAAGACAGTTTTAGTTCCCTCGAATTCTTCCTATAACTCTTCTCTCGAATTTTATCAGCGCTCTCTAAGGGATTCTATACCCTAGAAGATGAATTGGATAACGCTCCCAAATGGAGCTCGATGCGATGACCCATTCTTTTTCTAATGCTTCCTGCACTTCGGAGAAAGTTGAATGGAAAACTGTTCAACGTAAACTTCGCAAACGCTCTAAGCGTTCTGGGTCTGTGGAGGCATGAAGATGACCCAGAGGTTCCCATTCCTAACTTAAACTGCCCAATTTTCCAAAATCACCCCGAATGATGAAGTACTGAAGATTCTCCAGAATCAGACCTTGCCAATTCATCGAATTCCATATTGGAAATCGATGTCGTAACCCCAATACATCTCAAAAAGACAATACCCTTCCGAATACACCTTCCTTCCCCATTTTCCATGGAAACCACTCTATGCCTCCACATTTCTGAATCTGCTTCCCAAGCGGATTCTGATACTGCTCTCACTAATAATATGAGCATTACGAATGCTCTTCTATTACCCAACCAAACCACATAAGTTGGATTTGGTTGAATTCAACCTATCTCGCATCAGTGAAGCTCTTTCACCAAAATTCATCTGCAAACTCCCTCCTAAAAGATGTCATATTACACCTAAAAATCCTGGTGTATGACTAACTCTCCCCAGGTTTTGTTCTCCATTCTCGCCGAGACCCACGTCTTCAATCTTCCCCTCTCAATCTGAAACCACCTCTAACAGTTACCCCCAGTCCATAGAGACGCGATTGTCTCTAAAGACCACATCATAATATCATAACTAAACCAATGACCTACTTTCCTTCAATTGGAATTGTCGTGGCTATTATTCTAATTTTAAAGAACTTGTTCAACTAATAAACATATGTATCACCAAAAGTGTATATGTTTCAGAACTGTCGACTATGTCATCTGTGACTTCTTTCACAAACCATCTGAATATAAATTGCCGTAACTTCTATAAAGAGGTGACCAAATGATGAAGGGGAGGGTCAGTGAAATAACTCGATTCACAAATCTATCCCCCTATTCCCCAGTCCCTCTCAAACCAAACTTCATGCAGTAGCGGCAAGAATCACTTTGTCCATTCGACATTAACTATATGTTCAAATTACTTAGGCTCCGCAGTAGTGAATTTACAAGGTCGACTAGCAGATCTTTTCAACACAGCTCCATGCTCCGGTTTGTTATATCTAGGCGACTTCACATGCGGCCACCCTTATGGGGTGACTCCTGTCACTTCATCTAAGTCCAAAATCTTTGTTGATCTCCTAACCCCTTTTCCCTGGGATGCCTTAACACAGGATTCCCAACCTATGAACGTTTAGATATCCACACACTGTCTTCTTGTATTGATATTTTCTTTTGTTCCCATTCCCTTATGGATCGTTTTGCCTGGTCCGTTTGATTATTTATTCGGCAGCGACCATTACCCAATAACATTAAATGAGCTTGTTCCAAGCCCAATGCAAAAACCCACCTCCAGCTGGCGTTATGATCGAGCGGAGTGGGCTCCTTTTTCATCAGACCAACTGCTATCACTTTCTCCCTTCAATAAGAGATTTCCGACTGTTGATGAGCCTTTTGCTTCTTACAGAAAGTAGTCCATCTCGGAGCGGAAGCTTGCATCGCCGCAGTCTCCTCAGGCAGCGGGTCGGCAACCCCTTGGTGGTCCCAAGATTGCGCACAAGCCAACCGAAGAGAAAGAAGAACTCTACAGGCAATACAAAAAGACCCGTACCATCAACCCCAAACATGATTATTTTAAAAGCAGCAGCGTGATCTCGGCGAATTAATCGTCAAACGCGCAAACAAATATTTTCGAAATTACATATCGACTGTTAACTCCCCAACTCCCCTTCCTTTAGTGTGGAAAGTTACAATCACAGAAATATCTCGTCGATCTAATAACTCCTCACCCACAGTCCTCCGTATTGGACCTGATAATCCTGATCGATCTCCGCTCCTGCGGTGGTAGCGATGCGTTAGGTTATAGCTTCGCTAGCGCCATTCAAGTTCATTCCGCTACACTGAAGCCCTTCAAAAACTGAGAACTGACACACAGCAACTCGCCGACTTTTCACAGCGAAAGGGGAAGATCATACTTACAACCGTCTTTTTACACCTTGCAGAGATCAAACTGCAACTGGCGAGTAGCAAAGACGGTGCTCTTGGTCAGACTATAGATTCGTATATCATGCTGTCCGTCATAATACAGTCCCTCAGCAGCAGCTTTTTGCTGGACCTCTAATATACAGGAAATCTGGATCGCATCCTCTTTTCCATCTATTTGGACTACAGCTTTTGTAATTCCCATCCCCAAACCTGGGAAAGATCCGAATCTGGCGGATAACCAAAGACAAATTTCACTGACCTCCATAGATACTTGTAATTAATGGAGAAAATGGTTTATGGCCGCTTTCTCCTGTTTTGGAGAGTCGCCAAGCTTTTTCAAACTTCCGTTTTGGCTTTCGCAAAAATCGTTCGACCTCGCGGACCCCTTGTTAAAACTATACCATATGACATCCGCGGAAAGCCCTTCTCACCACAGGTGGGATGTTCTTGGCGTCTTCGTTTGACCTGGAAAAAGTTACGACACAACGTGGAGGAACTGGATCCCTCCTTAATAATTCCATTCGCCTCCGTTTTCGCGGACAACTCCCTCTTTTCATTAAATGCCTTGTCAAACAGATCCATGCAAAGTTGGTGCTCTCTAATTCTGGTCACGCCACTTTCACTCCTGATGAAGCGCGTTCCCAGGGTAGTGGTTTAAAGCTTGTACTAGCTATTTGCTCTCGGCATTTAATGATCTTGTCACCCTCTATTCCAGCGATGTCAATTTTTTCTCTAATAGTGTTTGATGACTTAGCGATTATATCATAGCCATCGGTGCCAGGCTGTTCCTTTCTCGAACGCAACTTCAACTAGCTATTGAAAAGTATTCTACAGTGTGGCTAGCCCCATGGCTTCCATTTTTCTACCACCAAAACCTCAGCAGTGCTTTTTAAGAGAAAAAAGGGAATCGAAGAATTGCCATCCTTCTCCCAGCGAACCTATACTTAATATGGTTCGCCCATTCCCTCGTTAACTCACAGGTTCAATTATTCTACGGGCTCATCTAGATGACCCACTTAATATATGCACCGCACATATTAAACACCAAAAAACAACTTGTCATCGCACCCTTGACCTGTTACGGTATCTTCGGCCTCAAAATCTTGGGTGCTGATCGCATAATCCCTTTTTTACGTCCTTTTACGTTGCACTTACGATTCGAAAACGGATTATGGCGTGGCAGTATATGTCGCGTATGTCTGGATCTGTGGCTCTCGCCTCCATAACACTACTACATCCTTTTAGATTCCCATTCAAGAACGAAGCGATCCGTAATATCCACTGGAGCTTTTTCGATCGTCCCCCAGGTGAGCCTTGGAAGTTGAATCCAATGTGAATGCCTACCTCTTCTTCGAAGAGAATAACAGTCATGTGTACAAGCTTATCGTTTCGTTTCCAAACCCCAATTACCGCTGCCCTGACCACCTGATTCTGCAGAGGTACCTCAGAATGCCTAATTACTGGCCATTTGCAAAGACGGTTCATAAATCTTAAGTTTCCCACATCCCCTTTCCAAAGGTGCTCCCTTCTCTTTCTGACGAAGGTACACACTGGGCTATTTCCCTCTCCTACTATTCTGCTTGGGCTCTGACATCTCTCCATAATCTAGCCATCCTGCTCCTGTTAAAAAGCACATTTTTGTCTCACGCCACAGTTCACGATGAAATTTACTCCAGTTTTACTGACGGGCTCTAAAATAGGGGACAGTGTGTGGCGCTTCTGCTGTCTTTCCTGACCGCAACCTATCCCATACCCTTCCCCCTTATGTTCAATTTTTACAGCAGAGTTAACGGCTATAATGATTGCCCTTTCTCGAATTTTAGTCCTCAACCAAGATCACTCATATGTCGTTTATTTAGATTCGCTTCAGCGCGTTACAAGCGCTTAAAACCCTTATTCTAAAAACGCAATGGTATCTAAGCTGTACAACAATTTATGCTGCTCCACTCCCGTAAGAGACAAATTATTTTATGTTGGACTCCCTCCCATGTAGGGGTAACTGGCAATGATTGCTGACAAGAGAGCCAGAAATGGCCGCCTCCTCTTCTCGGAGTTGTTCAGGTCCTCCCGTGCCATTGTCGGAAACAAGGCCGCCTCCATGCACTGATTACTATCCCTGCTCTTCCGACAGGGCTTCGACTTTGTTGGCAAGTGTTGGACTGAGTGATCGGGCGGGGAAGGAAACTCCAGAAACATTAAAGCCTGAACATCGGTGAGTGGTCTTACTCCCACAGACGAAGCGCCTACATGAGGTGATACTTGCACGTCTCCGTATTGGCCACATCAATATCACTCACAGTCACTATTTGTCACGGGACCTCCTCCCATTTGCAAATTTTTGCCGTCGCCACACCCCCCCATCTGTTCATCATATCTTCATTGATTTTTCCCATCTGGACACTATTCGCTGTCGTTATTTTCCTACTTTACGGTCCATATACCCTTCTAAAAGATTTGTCCCATATCTTATCTGAATCTTCCACTTTAGCAGTAACTCTTATTTTCTTGTATCTTCAAAGAAGTGAATATTCTTTATAGTATTTGATTTTGTTATGAATCTTAAGACCCATTAACAGACTGCAAGATAAAAATTTATTTAGTTTTTATTATTTTGACTGACTGAATATTCATTTCACCAATCAAATCTTTCTTTGACATTGTAAAACCATATATATGACAGGGCCTCCCATGGTGCTGAGTTTTCAACCCCACAGTGTGGCCGCTTCATTGTGAGCCGTGGTGGGTCTGTACACTAACTCAAAAAAAAAAAAAAATATATATATATATATTTATATATATAATAAATATATATATATATTATATTATATATTATATATATATATATATTATATATATATCGCACACATTTGCTTCGTGATCGTCTCCAAACAAGCGTACAGCTACAACACAGGCTCCGTGAGGTCTGACATGTGCCATTTTCCGAGCGTACAGTGAGATGACAGAATGAACGTGGAGTATGCATTACAATGTCTGCCATCGTTCCTCTCCTGAATCAAGGCATCGGTTTGCGATTTTCATTTTTAACATGCGTTAGAGATTGGACACTCAGATGAGTCGAGGTTCACACTACATGGACCATGTGGAAGTCGGCGAATCTGGAGACTTGCCGGTGAGCACTTTTCTGCTTGCAATATCTCCCAAAGGATTCCTTTTGGAGGTGACTTTGTGATGGTGAGGGCAGGCATTTATTTGGGTGCTCGCACGGCATTGCATATCGTGAGATGAGAAACGCTAACGGCTGAAAGGTATGCGGAAGACATTCTCCAAGAGTATATAATGCCTTTCGCGTCCTTCATTGGAGTCCATTTTTTGTTACTCCATGACAACGTAACACAGCACACTGAACAGGTCGTCCAAACGGTACCTACAACAGGTAGGGATCAGACTTCTGGCCATTTCTGCGAGGAACCCGGACATGAATCCCATTGAACATGTTTGGGATTTGTTGGGTAGGCGTATTCAAGACCATGAACATGCTCAGCCCACACTCAGGGAGCTTGCAAACGCTTTGACAACATCCCGCAGGAGACCATCTCCAAGATCATTTCATAAATGCCGAATCGCTTGGAGGAATGTTTGGAAAGGGTCAAAGGGGGTACTAACCCATTATTAGCATCTTTAATGCTTGCATTTTAAAACATTCTTGGGGGGTAAAAATTTTTTTAAAGATATTTTTGGGGTTTTTTTGTTGATTATTAATATTTTTTCCTTAATATTTTCGTTTTCTTTTTAAAATGTTTCAAACTCCCTTTTATTTAGTTACCCCTCTTATTTATTTTTCCTGTGCAACATGCCCTGATGTTAGGTGGAACAATAACAACGGCTTAGCCTACATTTCCAATATGAAAGAGTTTAAGTTATATTTACGGGTGATGTATTAAATTTGCCAGCGGAGTTTTTATTATATATATATATATATATATATATATATAATATATTATATATATATATATATGATATATATATATATATATATATATATATATTATATATTATATTATATATATATATATAATATATATATTATATATATATATATATATATATATATATAATATATATATATATATATATATATATATCGCCACATTTCACAATCATTTAATCTTTATTGATTGTGATGTTTCTTCTTTGGCGTACCCCCAAGTATCACTTTGAGTACCCCCGGGGTACGCGTACCCCGACTTTGGAGACCACTTGCCCTAGAAGAAATGAATTGGATCACAGCTCCGCAAACATGGAGCTTGATGCGATGACCCATTACTCTTTCTAATGCTTCTGCACTTCCGAGACAAAAGGTGATGGAAAATCTGTTTAACCGTAAACGTCGCAAACGTCTAAGCGTTCTGGGTCTGTTGGAGGCATGAGGATAGACCCAGAGGTCCCATTCTCCAATCAAACTGCCCAATTTCCCAAATTCACCCGCATGATGAAGTACTGGAAAAATCTCCAAAATCAGACCTTGCCAATTCATCGAATCCCATATTGGAAATGGATGTCGTAACCCCAATACATTCTCAAAAAGACAATACCCTTCGGCACACCTTAACTTCCCCATTTCCATGGAAACAATATATACTCCCACATTTCTGATGCTTTGCCAAGCGGATCTGATCCTGCTCTCAACCTAATAAATATGAGATCTACAATGCTCTTCTATTAACCAAACCAACCCACATAACAAATTGGATTCGGTTGAATTCAACTTATCTCGCATTCCATGTGAAGCTCTTTCACCAATACATCTTGAAACTGGGTTCGAAAACGTAATAAAATTTTCGAGTTTGCGTTCGTTTTTTCAAACGCAAAATCGTAAAAAAAATGCTCACCAAACGTAAGGATTTTCCTAAATTCTGTAAGTGCTAATTCTTCTTTATTCTAATAATTATACCAGAATTCGGAAATTCTTTACGTTTGTGAGCGTTTTTTTACGATTTTTTTGCGATGTTTGAATCAAAAAACGAACTCAAAACGCTGTTTTGACAAAAATGAAACGCAAGTTCAAGCGTTTTAGGTCTCTTTTTAAACATGGTATTACAATATTATTTTAAGAATTGGGTTTGAAAACTAATAAATGTTCGAGTTTGCGTTCGTTTTTGTCAACGCAAATGTAAAAAATGCTCACGCAAACGTAAGCGAAATTCCACAAGTTTTGTAAGCCTTTCTGATGCAGCAGAATTAAGGAAATTCTTTATACGGTTTGGTGAGCGTTTTTTTACGATTTAACTCTGAAGACAAAAAGGAACAAGCAAATTGTGCTGTAAGAACGCATTTTATTTTATTTTACACAGAATTAAGGAAATGCCTTTGGTGAGTGTTTTTTTTACGATTTTGTGCTGTTTGACCAAAACGAACGCAAACTCGAGCGTTTTAGGCATATTACGTTTTCGTAAGCACAAATGCAAAAACGAAACGGCTTAAGGTCTAGCAACATCTATCATTCAGAGTATCCTTTGTATCCTGCAACGTGTTTACTTTTGGGCGTAAGTGTGAACCCTCTTGCTGAAAAAATTGTACAAGTTAATTCGCCTATAATAAAAACTTTACCTAAACCTATCTTGCTATAAAAAGAAAATTATTTAAACATTATATTCGAAACATCTTTTTGTAAAAGTATTAAAAAATTTAATTTTAATGACGATTTCATATGTCGATCGATTGCTCCACGCAAATTTTTAAACCTGGACCGAATTGCCCATGTTACATTTTTATATCAAAACAATTTAATCTCTTGCCTGAATGACTCCAACGATTGCATTAAGGTAATGAACTATTTTTTAGTACTAAATCTTTGGTACCCACTAAATGCTAAGTACAATTATTTGAACCTGTTATGATTCTTGCAATAAGCCTAAATTTCTGAATTTTTGATAGTGCTCAGGAAAAAAAAAATCACAGAAATGTTATGGACTGTAAATTAAGGTTTCATAATAATTAATACCTAAGACATAAGAAACCATCACATTATTTTACATCCTTTTAAGAATATTTTTACATTGTAAAAGGCTATTTTGAGCCACTGGACCAAATGCCCCACGTGGACCGAATTACCCCCTTTTACGGTATATATATATATATATATGAATATATATATATATATATAATTATATATATATAATATTATATATATATATATAATAGTATATATCTATACTTATTCTCTTATATATATATTTTATTTATTTTTTTTTATTTATTTCTACCACGACAACGGGGGAATAGTTACTATTTTATGTTTTTCCCGACCAGTGGGCCCATACAAAGTGGAAAGGTGCACAGTTATCAGGGTGATAGTAACCCCAGCCTCAGTCTGAACCAAGTCAAGATATTCCAGGCCATCAGTGGGCATGGCTAGGCTCTGGACTCACAGACCTACTGTGCGTTGAGGCGAATAGGAATGTAGGTGTCTGTATGTGTATTAAAGGTTGTACGTTTGTATCGTGTTTGGCTATGGATGAAGTGAAGGTGAGGGTATTGAAGATAGTGTTTCAAATACACTATGGCCGTAGAACTGTAATGAATGACATGAAATCTCCTACAACTGGCAATTTTTTCGTGTCCGTGCCTGGTAGACTAGTCGTAGTACAAATCTCCGTTGACGA
>JABUQX010085417.1:0-75000 GCA_015478945.1 Trachelipus rathkii
GGCTTCTCTTAAATTAGTTGCCTCACAAGGTAAGCTTGAGAATGCTGAACTTTGATTCGCCTCCTCCCCAACCTAAATCAGTATGAGAGAGGACCCCAACCATGCAGTGTGTGTACATTGAAATCCGCCAAATAGAGGACCTCAGTAAATTTGGATGAGAAATTATAACAGTCTCGTGAGAAGTTGTAATATATATTCAAAAAAGGCGTAAAATCTGTTTTTAAGAAGAGAAAAACAGTGTGAGCAGAGAACCAAGATATTTGTAGTAGAAGTCAGAAGGCAAGAAAGATTTTAAGTCACAGAAATCGAAGTGTAGGAGAATTCGACGATTCTTAAGACGTGCTTTACAGGATGTTTATGTTTTTTACATCAGGCACATTACTCCGCCTTTCAGACGGAAATTATGAAAATGAAGTTATAGAAGCAGATAAATTAAACAAGTTAGAGGATGAAATCTTAGCCATCTGGGGGTCTCAGACAGGAGCAAAAAGGTTAGGGTTAGAGTTAGAACAGAAAGGTGGTATTCCACGGATGCAGAGTTTGATTGCAAGCCACGAATTAGTAAAGTCGATGGTAAGCCCGCGCCTGTGCAAATCTGCCTTCTTACATGCACATAGAACAACCACAACCACGACAACAAGACAAAAAAAAAACAGCGAAAACAACCATCGGGAAATCAGGTTAAAATTATTTGCACACACTACAGAACCTAAATCTTTAAAACCGTAATGTTAAAAGTAAAATCGTGATTTACAGTAAATATGTAAAATATGAAAAAATCATAAATAAATTAAACAACTAACGCTCTTTTACACCCATACAAATACGCGAATAAGAAGGATATAAGGTCTTAAAATTGATTGTAAACACGTTGAAAACTTAAATTTAAAAGGTTTCAATAGCCAAACTAATAAAAAATCAAATCTAACACAGGAAAAACGAAAGTTCAGACTTGTCTGTGTACCGCCTTCCAGTATATAATATAATATATATGAAAATATATAGTATATATATTAGCTCTTATATGATATATATACGTCAGGGATGATAACCGATATACGAAGTTATATATATATAAAGAATAATGTATATATTACTATATAATATATACTATATAGTATATATGTATATACTAGTATCATAGTGAGTCAGTTCAATTATATTGATAATATAGTTAAGTATATATATATATACTATATTAGTAATATATATATATATATATATAAGTAGTTATGATCACATATAATGCTATTTAGTATATAAATATATATATATGAATATATGATATAATATATAGTATACTGTAGTATATATAATAGATATAGATTATAGATACTATAGGATATATATGTATATATAGTATCTTTTATTATTGATATAAATATTGATATATAAACATACTATTTATTCTAAGGTGTTTTCTTGAACTTAAATAATTATTAGTGTATATTTATGTATATGTTATTTTATGTTGGTAAGTTGGTGTGTTATAATGTATGATTGATAGTAGTATATATTATTTATTATGTAGGGTGTGGTGATGGGGTGTATGATGTTGTGGTGTTATTTATTATTATTATATATTGTGAGGGTTATTACTATATTTGAGTATATAGACTCGTAATTGAATTAATATATTCCTCGTAATATATAGTGATATATATAAATTTACATATGCTTAGGGTGAATTTTTTTTTTGCCGACTATGGGTACATGGACGGAGCGAGGAAGAGAGGAGAGAAGAAGAGAGAAATAACAGGTAAGGTGATTATAACTTGCTATATGACCATAAAGTTAAGCCTGGAGGCAGAAGCAAAAGTTAGGCATTGGTCAGGAGTGATTGTTAGGCATGGGACATGACTGAATGTTAGGCATATGTTGGGGCATAAATCAGGTGTATAATGGAGGCAGAAATTTTTTTAAGTGGCTATAAATCAGAGGTTTATAAGCTTGTACTGAGGACGGTTAGAGGAGAGAGAAGGATTGGAAGAAAGGTTCACTGTATTGAGAGGTAAATGTAAGTAGGATGAATCCAGAAGAGGGTACTGTGAAGTTACATATTATGTACGATGAGGAAGAAGATGGCGTTTCGAAGCAGAGAGAGAGGAGAGGGGAGATGAGGGAAGGAGAGTAACGTGGAGGAAGGAGAGAGAGAGGAGGAAGATGAGGAGGGGATTGAAGAGAGAAAAGAATTCAAAGGAAAACCATGATTTTTTGCAAAAAAAAAAAGGAAGGAAAACAGAAGAAGAAGGAAAAAAAAAAAAGTGGAATGGGAAAGATGTTGAAGAGGGAGATAGATAAGTAGAAAGAGTTAGCAAAAGATATGACGAACTCGAGACAAGAGAATCTTCTGCCACAAGCATAGTACCTGGCGGAAACGAAAGAGAGAAGAGATAAAGAGGAAGAGATGAGGGAGGAGAGAGAGAGATAAGGTGGGGAACGAAAGCGAGAGAGGAGTGTCAAGTAAAAGAATGTGCAGAGAGAGAGATAGAAAGACAGAACTCCAGTGTGAAAGATAGAAGAGTGAATGAAGCGAGATGATGAAACGAGATGAGGAGGTTAAAGGCTGGATCCTCCCATCGGGCTAGGGCTCATAAGATTTGTCGGATAAATTCATTTCTAAATGGAAAAGAGCCACGATTTTAGAGAGAGCGGCCGATGCAGTAATTAATCGCAAGAGGAGACAGAGAGGACTGTTTATATTAGTCTTGACCGAAAAACCAATGTAAGAAGTGGACACTAAAATTAATTCCTCTTCTTAAGATAAGACCAAGGCATGTTGGTGAGACAGTTCTATGCCAAGAAACTAAGACCCTTCACAATTCTAATGTCTCCAAAATGACAGAAGTAACCAAGTTTTCCACCTCCTCATTCCCAGCTCTGTATTATAGCAACAACGCCCTCTCCTTCAGACTACACCACACTAGTTAAAACATATCCGCACAATCATCATGCAGAAATACTTTTGAAAAGAATCAACCAAATCACCTCATCAACTTGACTTATCTAACTCCCAAAGCAACTCCCATGCAGAACTCAAATCACACTAGACAAATTAAGAACTGGCCACCATCCAAACTACACTCACATAAACATAAGACTTGACATAACCAACACCACATCAACTACATGCTTAAGTTATTTCATCGAACCGGACACTACAGTGCACCTCATTCTGAGGTACCCCACTCTTACCCAACACCACAAACAATTCCAAATCACTTATTTGAATGCTCAACGGTTTTGGATGGTGAATGTGGCAGGCTTCCGGTGATATAAATAATCCCTGAAACTGTATTGAGTATACATATTGTATGCAACTCTATGTTGGGGAAATACCTCAGACCAGTTATTTGAATGAACACTAAAATTTGCCATTTTGTTAGAGATTTACCCAAGTTGATTTAGCTTTAGCGTGGTGCATTAGAACATTAATCTTGAAGCTGAAACATCGCTACAAATACAGCTAACATATACAACAGAAAATCCTTTCCAATATACAAAACTAACATTCTCTCTAATTACTTCTTATGCCTAAAGTTTGACAGTCTCCGGACTCGAATCCACGACCACGGTGGTCTCGAGCTTGATGAGACGTCTGAGCTACAGCCGGGTTTGGTATCAGGCTTGACTCTGTGAATCCCAAATTCGCCCTGTCTGGAAAAAAAAATTATATACCTCAATTTTCTCTGAGTTCTGTGACCAATGTTTTATCATACCTAACTAATATTCTTAGGAATATTAGCAAAACTAGGAGAAAGCCATAGTAGTATGGTAAAATTAATCCTCTTTTACATTAGAGGTCAAAGGAGTCAAAAATTATGCATAAAAGCAGGTTATGCAAATATTTTGTTATCAAAAGCTCTTTATAAAAAGCATTTATAGATATCAAAAAAAATAATTTGATAAACCCCAAAGAGATCTTAAAGGTCCCCAAAAACCCATAGAACCCCTATAGTTGTTTTGTCTTGTTTTTTTTTTTTTTTGTTTTTTTTTTTTTATTTTATAATCTATAAACCAATAATAATAATTAAAAAAAGTCAATCTCTTGGCCAGCATTATCGTGTTATGATGGTAAATTTTGTAATTGTGATCAGAACTCTAACTTTAACGAGATAAACATTTTTTAATGCCCACTGCTAACCCCATATTTTTAAATCTTTTACCCCAAGCGATTTCATCCTTTCTCACAACCCAAAATTTTTTTATGAAATTTTTCCAACAGTAGATTAATTAGGGTGAACGAATGTCATGATCTAATTCAGTATGTTCTAATTCTTACGTTATATTACCTGAAGTAATCCTTCGCGAGAGCAGGCCACGCTCCTACCCCCCAGGCGTGGGGAAAAAAAGGTGAGAGAAGAAGAGAGAGAAGAAGAGAGAAGAAAAGAGAAGAAAACAACAAACAAAAAAAAGAAAAAAAAAAAAGAAAAAAGAAAAAAAAAAAGAAAAAAGAAAAAAAAAGAAAAAAAAAAAAAAAAGAAAAAAGAAAGGAAGAAAAGAAGAAGAAGAAGAAGGAGAAGAAGGAAGAAAGAAGAAGAAGGAAGAAAGAAGAAAAGAAAAGAAGAAGAAGAAGATAAGGAAGGAAGCACAGATTAAGACAGAAGAAGAAGAAGAAGAAAGAGAGAAGAACGAAGACGAGAGAAGAAGAAGAGAAAAGCAAAAAGAAGAAGCAAGAAGAAGAAGAGAGAAGAAGAAGAGAAGAAGAAATAAAAAGAGAAAGAAGAAAGAAGACAGAAGTATATAAAGTTTAATGAGTCTTAAAAGTCAATAAGTTTTACATAATTGCACTTTAAAAGAACGTTTTTATGATAGAATGAGAAAAAGGTGAAAATATCCGCATGTACGCGCTCCGACTAGAGAGATTGGCCAGAAAGAGATTAGGCATAAGAAGTAAGTGTAAAGTCAAGAAGAATGGGTAAGAAACAAGTAAGAAGAAGAGAGAAGAGAAAGAAGAAGAAAAGAAGAAAGAGAAGAATAGAAGAAGGAAGAAGAAGAAGAGAGAAGAAGAAGAAGAAGAAGAAAGAAGAAGAAGAGAGATTGTGGGAGAAGAGAAGAAGGATGAAGAAGAAGCAAGAAGAAGGAAGAAACTATAGTATACGTTAGTAGATGTAATATAAGTAAAATGATATATAGAGAGGTATAATATAATCATACCTTATCATATATCTCTATAATTAATATTTTTCTCATATATATTATTAATAATATATATCAATATATTTTATATAAATATAAAATATAAATAATTAAGAATAGTATATATAGATTACTATATATAATATATTAATAATATATTATATATATAATAAAGTATTAATATATATATAGTTAATATATGTATTCAATATATATATATATATTAATAATTATATATTATAATATATATATATTATATATAATATTATATATTATAATATATAGTTCACGTTTGGCTCAGTGGTTAAGGCGAGCTTTTGGCTCACCTTAAGAAACAGGATTCCATCTCAGTATGGGTTCGAGTTCTAGTTCTGCCACGTGAACGGACACAAAAAATTTGTCATTAGTAGGAGATTTTCTGCAATATTTACGTATTCAGTTACGGTACCATAGTACTACACTTATCTCAAATACAACACACATCACAACCATAGCCAGACACATTACACTACAGAACAGTCTATATTCACAAAAACAAACACTCTTTTTCATGCTTCTTGCATTATGAAAATAGCCGTGTACTTAGGGATGCGATACCACATCGCATCTTTACGGTGCAAGCCATTCCGTACATACGTCGCGCTGAAGCAGGGCTTGCTATCGGGGGCCTAAAATATTCCTGCACTTCCTCTTGGTCAGAAACCATACAAAATTATTTCCCTGACCAATTACCTCAAGGATTAAGAGTATTAGTCAGGTAATAATATAATAAAATAAATAAATAAAATATATATATAATATTAATATATATATAATATATATTAATTTAATATTATATTATAGTATATATATAATATATAATTTATATTAATTATATATACAATATATTATTATAGTATATATATATATATATAATATATATTCCCACAATTTGATCTCTGGGAACGTCATTGTACTGTCTATATTAAATTGGATATGGCCGACAAGAATTAAAATGATTGGATATGTAGAAAAATGCCTAAATAAAAGTTTTGTAGCCTGTTAAATTCTATTTACTTTGATAAACCTAATACATTTATTGAATTTTGTAACTCGTCCAATTATATTTACACCAAAAAAAAAAAATCAAAAATCAAATGAATAATAAAAATGTTACAGCATATTTTCAATTTATCCAATATTTTAAGTTTAACTATAGGTTTGTAGAAGTGGCCATTTTAACTGTTTAATTAAAAAAGCAAAAGACTCTTAATTATAACTCATTGTTAATTACATAAATATATTTCCTTTAAAAATATTGGATAATGAAATTTAATATCTATATCTATATATATTAAATTATCAAAGTTTAAGATTTACAAAATGTGGTGCAAAAATAGAAGCTTTTCAGGTCAAAGTCTATTCCTTTTGAAACTGTAGATAGGCACGTGCCAACTTGATGAAACATACTCTCACTGAAGACACTACATAGAGTCAACAATAGGCATTTTCTTGGGTTTTTAAGAAACAATATTTCGTAAGGTTCTAAAAATTTAAAATACTTACGTGGTTATACTTGTGAACTAATAAGAGAAGGTATGTTTACATTCATTTATAGTGCAATGGTACATTATTATATAAATTTTAACAGTTAATTTGAAAGTTGGGATAATAGACCAAAGTATTGGAGACATTAACAGGATATCCAGCCTCCGGCTGGAGCATAACTTTTAAAACCGGATTATCCAGCTCTTTGCCAAATTCATGACCAGAGCTACAACACTATATCGTGGACATCAGCATCCAAACATCTGGATGCTCTTCAATATGTTTATGATCGGCATTTGTGTTCGAATTGCTCGAAAGATCTGCATTCGCGAATAATAATTGCGAATGTAGTAATGTCTATACCTTTTATCATGACATTTTAAAATCAAATTTGATACTTAATGCAATATTATACTAATCATGTTACAAAATAAAGGGAAAGGGGGGCTTATTATCTCAGAAACAGGTAAAAAATATTAAAATTAACTAAGTGATAAAATTTTCCGATTTAAATCAATTATTATGTAGCTATTAAAATATAATTAATAAAGTTACAAGAAAAGCTTCAACAATAGTTGAGTAAAAAATATTAATAATATTACACCCACGAGATGGAAGAGTAAACTATGATACAATATTTATTAGATGTGAGAGAGTTCAATCTTGTTTCCAAGTTTAGTTCCAAAAATATATTCAAAAAATATTAACAGGCAATGACTTTTTTTTCCTTTAGTTCTCCAGCGCCGAGAGGATAAAAAGAGGTTGGATATCCAAAAAAATTGTGAAAAAAATGTCTCTGAAAATTTTATTTTGATTGGATAAACTGGAAATAAAATATCAGAAAAAAATATTTATGAAAATATTTTGAACTCTTTTATGAAATGATGGCTGGTATAAAAACTCATCTGAAGAGATTCTAAGTAATAGACGCATTTTTGGGTAACTCAAGTTTAAAGAAATTCACAAAAATTGTAGGACTAAATCCATGTAATGTCGGCAACATGTCTTTCTTCAAATGATACAATATTTATTCAATAAAAAAAATTTATTCTATAAAAAAAAAATAATAATAATAATTTCCTTGAAAATTAAGGAATTATTTCCAGAAACAAAATCGCATTTTGAGGTTCTAGTCAACAATACAAAAAATTGACATTAAATTACTTAAAAAATTCTTAATAATACATCGGTATCAATAAGTTCAATCATCATCACTCAATGTCCCTTGTATGTCCCCATCTATTGGGGTGAGTATGGTGCCCAAAACATTGACACGGATATCTGAGATGCTCTTAATGAGTGCATTTACTAGGATACAAATAAGAGGTAGCGGGACCAAACCCAGCAATAAGTTCAATTTTTTAAATATTGGGATTTGGTTAATTTAGTAATTTTTTGAATTTTGTTTATTGATAAAATTATTTTTCATTCATACATATTTGACAATTAAATTTTAATTACCTCCCAAAAAAAATTTTATGAATGAAATTTGAAACCCCTTTTTTTATTTATTTCCGAGTATAAGTCAAAGATCTTCGAAGCAAGTAATGTTATTTGAAATGCATAGATATAAGTACGGTATAAGAAAAAAAGAAAAGAAATAGCTAAAAAAGTCTTGATTTAACATAGACTATCCAACTAGTTAGGTAGGATATCTAGATGGTAAAGTGATCATTTGATTTTGTTCAATTTCTCAGACATATTTAGTTAACTGTATTTGGTTACACTCTTTCAAGCTTAGTTTGTACAAATACATTTAATTATCAAAAGCAGTTTATTTGTGTTGCAAACATATCATTATTTATTCAAAAGATTATTTTTATTGGATAAAAACGAAGTTGAATCACCTCAGTCCAAAAAATAGTTTGGGACCTTCATAGAACCTCCAGCAGAGTAAAATATAACTTTTAATTAAAACTACAGACCGCTCATACTGCGTATTTTAAAAAGATTAAAAATTCTCCAAAAGCATCCGTCAGAATGACGTCTACATACAACATAAGATATTAAATAAACTATTTTTATATAAAGAATAGAAATAACAAATTATGAAATCTTCAAAATTAAAATTTTAAAGACTAATACATTAAGAACTCAAAGACTTTTATTAAATAATAATTCTGTGAAACTTAATCATGTGTTTAAATCTTACGCTCAACTAAATAATTTAAAATAAAAATCTATACGTTATAACCTATAACCAATTTATGTTTTTTGTTACTTTCACCCCGTTATAACCCTATGTATTTTAAAATTTATTAGATAAATAAATTAATAGATTAAAGTAGAAACTTTTTTAAATTTTTATATGCATAACAGAAATCCATAGCTATCCATAACGAGTGAGGCAGGAGGATGTGTTATGTCTCCTTGGGATTTATAATTTGTATATGAGATGCATATTAGTGATTTGATAAAGAATTAGAGGATTAGGTGGTGGTAGGAAAGGTGTTAGACTGATGAAAGAATGTAAGAAGTTGAGGCTACTTCTTATTAATTATTTGCTGATTAAAATTTACAGTTTTGATTTTGGTAAGCGTAGCTATTGAAGAAAAAGTTTGATGAGGATTTGTAGAGGTATTTGTGCACATGTGTATAAATAAGGCTAAGGGCGTTTCAAAGATAAATTGTAGATAAGTTATAAGATGATGTAGTAGTGAGTGTGAAGTGTAGAGAATAATTACACTGAACTACATTAGAAATCATGAACCTGAGTATGAATGATTACAAAGTGAGATTATTAACTCTCCTATCAGCGGAATTCGAAACTGGACTCCGCGTCGCCCGCTGATTTAAAAGTATAACCAGTCGCTCTAACCACTTGAACGCCACTCCCAAAAAAAGTTAAACGCCTCAAGAATATGTATTTTTCAAAGCTCCCGTGTATTATCTCATCCCAAAAATTTAGTATATATGTTTAGAATGAAAAGGGAACGGATGATGCAGTGATATGTAGTAGGGAAATGTGACTGGTTAGTAAGAGTATCTGGTGCAAACTAATTCACTTGTGGATACAAGGACTCAAGCTTGGGCTGCGCTAGGATTTGCTTTGAGGGAGTTGCTACGTTATACTGATATAGTAGGGAAACTATGGTGTGTAATAATGGGTATAGATTATCTAAGTACACAGGTGTTCAGCTGGACATCTTAGGAGCGTGTTAGTTGTGAGGAATTTGTAAAGAGGAATGACCGTCTGTAGAGTTTTGTGGTGTTTGTAAAAGACATAAAAAATGAGTAAAATAAACTTTAAGGGTATTAATATTGTTCCTTCTATGGAATAAAAGAATGGATGATAGCCATTTTGGATTTAAGCGAATGTTATAGTCGGAGTGTTTATAGGTAATGACTGGCTAGTGAAGACCGAAGAAAAAAGTGGATTGATAGTGAAGTAGAGGAATATGGTGTTGCAGAGGCGTAGAGAAAGATGCATGAATAAAGATAATGATCAATGGCTAGGTTTTGAGATAATGGAAGTGATTTGTAGGCCTGGAAATGAAACTCTACATGAAACCAAGTGTTTCAGGTGTTGAGTTATGGCACTATTGCTCACCCTTTAATTCTAGTTGAAAGTCAGGTAAATTGATAACGAGTCATATAAACTACTATATAAAATGCAGCTATAACCTGAATTAGCGCTCATTTTCCCATTATCATCCATTTCACAGCATCCTTCAGCTTCAATGCATCCATCTCTGAATTAAATGCTTGTTTCTATCCTGATCGATAAAAAATAATAAAATACTTCCAAATATTTAATAATCAATCTAATAAAATATATATAACTTGATAGTATAAAATATATAGCTTAAATATATATATAATATTGTTTTTATATGCATATGAATCACTTATTAAAAAATAAAATTAGCTTAAGAAATTGTATGACTCTTTGTAATTAATAAAGCAAAATGATGTTTCGTAATATAACAATAAATATATACAAGCGACTCTACTTAATATTAAAAATATTATACAATATATATAATATAATATTAGAATATATAATATATATAATATAGTAATATAATTATATTATATATAATTATATATATATATACTATATATATATATATAAATATATAATATTATATATATATAATATAATATTATATATATATATATTAATATTTAAGTATATATATAATATATATTATATAATATATTATATATAATTAATTAATAGTATATAATATAAATAATTAATATATACTTATATATTATATATATATTATATATATATCATATATTAATTATTATATATAAATAAATATATATAATAGATATATATATATATATTAATATATCTAATATATATAACATCCAGTTTCAAGATTTGAGCTCAACTTGGTCTTGATTAAGGAATAAAGTTCTAAAAACAATAAGATTAAGTGGTTTAAAATTTATATTGTTGTAGGAACTACGCTTACCCCCAAAATCCTGGTAGGCATCAAAAATTCTTGTTTTTTACAGCGTCAAACCTTTATAAAACAAATATATGTTTGTAAAAATGTATGACAAACAAACGTTACTCTAAGCACTTTAACACCTACATTAAAAAAAAAATATTGGGAGACTCATAACTTCCCCCTCCCCTTGGGGCCAGTTGATACAAATTATTTTTTAGATATAAAGAAAACTTATAATATTTTATGAATAAACGCATGACTAATGAAATATCATTGTAGTAATATTCCGTATTTAATTAAATGCTATTTTTTACCTTGACGTAACTGAACTTAAAACAAATTAAATAATGTTTTAGAGGATTATATATTAATAGGAAGAAAGTTTCATTTATCGTTTAACTTAATTTAGAAGATATATCGATAAGTATATATAATATTAATATATAATATATGTCTGCAAACTATAAAAAAATCGTGCATATCCAATTGTAGGATAATATTATATTAGAGCTTGCGCCCTTATATCCAAAATTACATTTCGTTAGAGACATTGACAGAGTGGACTTCATCGAAAAAATACATTTATTGTTTGCACTGCCATGCTTGAAAAAAATCATAAACATGCCAACTTATAAGCTAGGAGAAAAAAAAAGCGATTCATCTATCTAGATCTATCAGCAGCCCCTAGGATACAAAGGATTGGAAGTGGGGTGGGCAAACATAACAGTTAAGACCATGGCTTGTGACTTCCACCAGTCCAATTATTATCGTAGTACATACTGAATAAATTATGATGGTCTGACAAATGAATAAATATCCTTTCTACATTTACAATTTTTCTAATTATGTACTGAAATCTAGCTCCTGAAAAAAGTAAACTAAATATTTTCTCAAAAAGTCTCAGATGTCTAATTGATTAATTAGGATGTACGCTGTGAGGCAATATCCAGTTGGCAGCATTATAAAATAGCAATTTATCCATGCAATTTGCCCATATTCTATAAAATGCCGCCCAAAAATGGGCATTATAAAAATTATCAGTAAAATGTTTAAATTATTGACAGCATTTGAAAAAATAACATCAAAATATAGTATATTGAACTAGGCAATTCTTTTATGTATTATTATATTTATAATTAAGTGTCTTAATCGACTCACCTTCCCTCCCAGGACTGGTAGTAAATAGCCAAATCACCGGAAGCAGAAAGTAGATAGAATAATATGCCAAGTCAAAAATAAGCACAGTCACCTTATACGTCCCCTTTTAACCTGTTAGTAAGAACATAGCTTACAGTCAGAAAATCCACCTTAGAGCTTCACTTAATCGCAACAGCCTCACAATAGCATCTTCGTATCAAAATTATATAAAACATTAAAATAAAGACACGTATAAAGAAGCACATGGCGTATCAGAACTGTCCAGTGTACAAGCCTAAAACAGAAACCAATCATCCAAACAAACATGTTCATGCCAAATCCACATAAATGTATCATTCTATGCTGTCAATAACTTGCATTAGTAACACTAAAAGTTTCTATAAATCATGCTACATGTCCAAATCCACAAAAACATCTAGGGACTTTGTCAAAACTTTGAATAGTTATACACTAAAGTCTAAAACGATGCTCATGCCAAATCCACAAACTCCTAGTAGCTGTAATAAACTATAAATCACATATATACCACAAAGGTCTACAACAAAAAGAAAAAAAACGACAATTCTGACGTAATGTCTAACAAAATATAAAATCTTAATTACTTTTATATAACATGCAGTTAACTCTCTTAAATAACTACTTTATACATATTACAGTACTTAGGCTATTTACTTAAATATGAAAACATCATTTTATTATTCCTATAACTAAACCTATTAATAACCTATCAACTTTCTTAGAATGTGCACTCTGAGTCAATTCTTCAAACAACCTCCTGTGCAAACACTCAAATTTATGAAACCCTGATTGTACAGATATGCATAATGCTATCTTACATCAAAGAGATGCTTTCATTCTTATTTTCTTACTATGCCCCCTAGTCTCCCGTCGTCTGTGCTGTACTAAGAAGAATTTATTGGTCTCTGTATTTAATAAAGAGATGTAAAAGTTGTAGACTTGTATCATATCCCTTCTGAGAAAATCGCCTTTCACAGAAAACATTCCTAACTCCTTCAGTCCCTCTTCATTAGCTATTACCCTCAAACCCAGAATTATGCACTTTTGTGTCTTCTAACTAATATGCGCTCTGCTTCTAGTCATATATCTAAGTCTTAAATAAAGGATCAAACTTGCGCACAATACTCAAATGCATGGCCTAACATAGCTATTATACTCAGTATTTCTTATTCATCCTTGCTACTTAAACATCATTACGATTCTATGTATACCCAGCATTCTATATAGCTTTATTTCTTGCTCCCAAACACTGATACTATATATATTCTTTTCAAAATTATATGCTATAATTTACACAAATCTTTTTCTTTGTCCACAGGCTCGAGCCAATACTAATCGTAATTAAAAACTTTTATAGAAAACCACGTTGAAAACTTAATCATTAAATCAATTTGCAAATTTATTCTGCCCACCCAAAAGTTTAATCAAGATTCCCATTTAAATATTTATAACATCCTTCCTATTCCTACGGTATAGGTGAGGGGGGTGAGGGCTAGGTATCCCACTTTATGTATCATCTCTGAAAACTTAGAAACCTTACATTTAAGTTTCTTGCTGTTAATGGTGCTTATATAGTATATGCAGGAACAATAGTTACCCAAGCACTGAACCTGTGGGATCACCACTCTTCATATTTATCCAGAGCTTAAGGACGTTAGGCGCCACAGAGTTTGCGCCCTCCATGCGCCTTATGTACCGCTAAACTGAGTCAATTTAGTAGGCGCAAGCGCATAGGCGTGCACAACAATTTTTAAAAAAGCCGCACTAAGCAAAGCGCACAGCCTAATTCTACTGCGCTTAGCCGCGCCTATGAACTAGGCATACAAAGCGATTTTTTTTTTACACCTTAAAATCATTAAATTTTAAGAGTTAGGCAAAACTGTTTCATTCTAAAAAACCAGTGTAAAACTTTTTAATATAAAATATTATATATAAATATATATTATATATAATATATTTATAATGATATTATATATATATAGATATATATATATTTATATATATATATATTAATAATAATATATAATTTATATATATAGATATATATAATATATATAATATATATATATAATATTTTACGTTAGAAATAATATCTATGTTAAAAATATATCGTATATTATACTGGTTATATATTAATATATATTATATATTAATTATTATATATTATATATATATTAATAATATTAAATATATATATATATTATTATAATAATAACTAATTAATAATAATAATTAATATATATATTAATATATATATATTAAGTATACATATGTAAAGATTATATATAATAATATATATATATTATATTAGATATATAATATTATTATATATATATATATTATATTTAATATATATATTAATATATATATATTATATATATATATATATATATATTATATATATATAAATTATTAATATTATAATAAATATATAATAATATATGTTAATATATAATATATATATATATAAACTAGTTCTAGTAAGTTTTCTTACTATACAAATAATGAATTCGGCAACTGATGGTCTGAAAATTTTTTAACTTCTTCACGCTCAGTGCTGAACTCCTGGGGTAGGAAGCACATGGTAACCATAAGTGACAGTTACTATATATATATTATATATAATATATAAGGTAGAGGAGGTAATATGAGGACTGATGTATGATATTAGTTTTACGGTTAGTGTTTATATTACAAAAATTATTAAAAATGTGTTTTCTTCCTTATAAATGCAATGCTTTTATTATCGCACTAAAGTCTTACTCTGAAATAATTTTACAAACCAGCACGCGGCCGCAAAAATGACCATGCGTTAATATTAGCTTGTCATTAGGAATGGGACATAAATAAATAAGGCGCTACATAGTCAGCGCATTAAGGTGCGCTGACACTCAAAAAAAGTATAGCTAGCTCCCAGCTCTCTGACTATTCCCTATGATGAATTGACATTTAGTTGTACACGCTGTTTTCTATTCCACAACATCTACTATTAATCCAACCATGTACCACTCCACCTATACTACAATGCATTACTTCTCATTCCAAGGCTTTATGACGGGCCACATTTTACTACCCCCTCATGAAAAACCCCGGAATCATTCTTTACTATATGAACCTTCTCTCGCCTCTTCCAAACTCCATTTACTCTCCTCCAGGGCATTCTCCGTTTTAACTTAGACTCATTCCACCACTATATTTCTTAGATCGAGTCTTTATCAGGCCTAGTTGATTCTCCACAGCACACACCACCATAATCTATACGCCAACCATTAAACCATTAAATATGTAACCAAATATATCATCTATGTGGAATTTTCACTTATAATCCAATAATGTCAAATGCTTTATTTTCATTTATTCCTACTCCATCAATGTTTATCCAATTTCTCCACCAACAATTCCATCTTATATTCATTCCATTTTATCAATTCTACATCGCCTAACACGTTCCAAGATTGCTCCATCTGAACACAATTGTACTTTAAAATTATACCTCTTATTCCAGACCAAGTCTCATTAAGTCATCACTACTATAATTTAACACATGGTAAAACAAATACCTCATGTAAGACCACCCAGCGGTATCCACAGACTTAGTCCTTACATCCACCAAGAATTTAATTCTGCCACCTTCCTCCATTCACAACTTCTCTACGTACAGTCTGATCATATCCTTCCCTTTTGCATCCAAATATTACTATTGTGTAAATTCAGACACTTGTTCAGTACTGTACTCACCACTCATATACATTAACTTCACACCTAGGAAACTTCCTTCATTCACAAACCGATAACCTTACTCTATCTACGCTTAACTTCAATCACGATTCCTGACTTTTACTAAAGCAATGCAGATCTATACAGGTCTTCTTAAAGACAATCAAAGTGTAGTGCCCACACAAAACCAAACTCATTCGTCTAATATAAATAGGTATGACGCAATCCTCTCAACTCTCTATCCATTCTTCCATAATTCTAACACCATTCCTGCCACCCCTACTCTAATTCTTTCATAAACCCATCCACATACAAATGTTGACATCACCCAAGAGTGCATAAGAACAACATCCCTGGCTCACTCGGCTATTAATCATTAAACCTCACATCAACTTTGTTTATACAAATTTATTCTTAACACACGTTCCTCAATATCGTCATACCAACTACTTTTTGATTCCATTCAGGAGTCTACCACCAACAACATCATATTTAAGTATCAGATGGGAAAAATGTTAGCATTAAATCCTATAAACATTTCCCATAATATATCAAACTATATACCTAAATACAATGTTTATTTTTTCTTCGTGTCTCATATATTCTCCATTAGATTGTTTCTATGTAAAGAGTTGATCCACAAATCCTCCATCCACTACCACTACTAAATGCACCTTGTTCTACACCAATCAGCCTTCAGTCACTAGACTCACTCTTTCGACCAAAACATACTAGTTATATATACTGACTCTATTCAACCACTCAAGAGGCTATCCCCTATAATTCCTACAGTTACTCAGCATAGGCTCGGTTAATGTAAAGTCCGAGTCTGTTCGATCGTGGTGAAGCTGTGCAGATTTTCCAGTGAGTTCGGAGTCGAAAAATTTCCGTGTACTAGGGTAGTCGGAAGTACGGAAAATGTCTGTTGTAAGTCGGATCGGAGCTCGAGCGAGTCGAAAGATTTTTATTAGAACTGATTACTATTATATTTTATTTTATTATTATATTATTAATTTTTAATTGTATATATTAATTAATTATTATTATCATTATTATATTTATTATTATATTACTTAATTAAAAATTCGTCTTAAAATTTAGAGTCCAGTTTAATGTATAGGTTTGATATGGCAAAATTTTGTGAATATTTATATCAGATTATTATATATTATATTTAATATACTATATATATATTATATATATAATTAATATATATAATTAAATTAATAATAATTAATATATATATTATCAAAATATATAATATATATATATTTCAATATATATACTATTAATATATATATATAATATATATATAATATATATAATATTAATATATATATATATATTATGATATATATATATATATATATATATATATGATCATCTTCCTTTTCTTTTCCCAAGACTGGAGTATGTGGCGTGAATTGCATCGGAAAAGAAAAGTAGTAGAATAATATACCCAATTCGTATAATAACAATAAAGGTCCAAGCCCTTACCGCCCCTCTCAATACCTATTAGTTGAGGAATTCGTCGCATCAAAAATCCACCATTAGAGCTTCATATGGGACCGCGACGACCCTCACTATGGCATATTAGTCAGTTGCTAGGTTCATCCCTTGGCCCCGGTGGGATACAATCATATACCCCCTCAAACCCCGCCATTCTCTCCTATCATGCACCTCTTCTCTCTCATTTACTCAATCATCATCATCTTCACTGCAAACATTTACTTTACTGACTCAATCACTTTTTCTTCGTCTCCCATCCGTCGATTCCCAAAACACTCATCACTATAATTCAGCTTAACCAACCGACTACTATCATTCATCCTTTTCCACATGACCAATCCATATCAATACTACTTTCATTTTTATCTCTAATTTTATCCCATTCTTTGACACACACACAACTCTCTATATCGTTAATTCCTCATTAATATAAATTCTTCTACACCTAACACTGATCACCTAAGGAATTTTCATAACTAACACATTTTAAACTCTAATCATATACCTCTTATTTCCCAACCAAGTCTCAACTATCACTAATACATTAAAACATCAGGTAGCAACGATACCCCTCATGTAAGAATCTAGGCACTCAAAGACTTTAGTCCTGTCACATCCAGCCATACACGATTTAATTGCACAGCACCTTTCCTCCAATTCACAATCTTTCCCTAATTCACACTCTGCAATCATTAACTTTCAAGTACTACATGGCTGAAAGTAGTTAAAACTGTTAATTTGTTAAAATGGACTTTTATAATTAAACAATAAATAATTATTATGCTATATTATAAATTACGTTACACTAATTGTTCCGAAGACGGAAATAATGATTTGTTTGTAAGTGTTGCGCCTGATATATCTTACTTATGTCTTTACCTACTTTACCAGTTAAGTCATTTGGAGATTAATTTCACTGGAAAAGTGGCTATTATTTTTTATTCTCAAAAAGCATGCGATAAAAAAACTAGTTGACAACTAAAAAAATGTTTATTTGATAAACTTACGTAAGCACTAAGCTGAGTCAGTGTCGAAATTTTGAAATTTACTTCTGAGAGTCGGAGTCGAAATTTCTTGTGACTTGATGGATTCGGTAAGTCGGATTCGAGAGTCGGTCAGCGAAAATTGTTAGCTTAATTGTATAGTCCCACAAATGGAGTCGATATAATAGTCGGAGTCGAAATTCCAATTTCCAATTTAATGGAGTCGGTTTCAAAAAATTTATATTACGAGCTCCGCAGGCCCGACACTTTATCAGATCCCCTTTACCTGTTAGATACTTCTGATCCTCCTAATTCCCTCGGAACATATTAACACCCCTCCCCCCCATAAACCTTGTTGCACAACTTTCACAAATCTAATCAATCACCATCACCGCCTCCATTCTTAAACATTTCACCTATATAATTTATTCATATATACCGTGCAATTTACCATATGCTTCTAACTTACTCAACTCTACCCGCATTACTCTTCTTATTCTAATGACCTCATCCCCGAAAATACTTTATTCCTTCCATATGTTACCATGTAAGCCAAAACCACACAATTTCACACTATCATCCTTCATTTAAGGCCATTTAATGCAGATATTCGAAAGTGCTCCTCACACCCCTCACTTCATTTTCAATTCAGTTAACCAACAAACACCATCTCCTAATATTATATCCTAAGCAGATTCCCTATTCTTCATTTCGTAACCTACTACTAGATTATATAATAATAATATATTAATATAAAAAAATATATAATTATATTATATACATTTAAATATATATCATATATATAAATTAATATAATATATATATAGTATTATAATAGTAATATATATATATATATATATTAATATATATATATATATATATATTAATATATATTTAATATATATGTATATAATAATTAATTTAATAATATATATTAATATATATATATATATATATATATTAATATATATTATAATATAATAAATATATATATTATTAATAATATAATATATATATATATATTAATATTAGATATATATATTATATATTTATATATATATTATAATACAGTATATATATTATAAATAATATATATATATATATAATATATATATTATATAATATATCTATATTTATATTATTATATATCTAATATATCTATATATTTAGGGTAATCTCATCAAATTATCATAATAGGTTTAGAGCGTAATTGATCTGGGTGTATTGAAAATATTTGGTTAGTTATGCAAATATTAGGAGTAAATTTTATTCAGTAGATAAATTTAATCAGAATATCACAACCACATTTAATAGCCAATATATTATACTCCATAAAATATTTGAAGAGACTCGTCTCAATTCAATGTGCAGTGACTACGAACCAACGCTCTTAAAACATTACAGTGGCATATATTCAGAAAATGTACTAAAATTTTTAATTTTTTTCACTGAAACCACAAGTCAATTTTTTGCTTTGCGAATTGAGAAAGGTTTTATTCTTACTATTTATTTATTATGAAGGGGTTTATTTAAATATAAAGTCAATAACTATTTTAAATCGATGATGAATATTTAAATTTAAATATTTTAACTTGTTATTTTCAGGTTTATGATCATAGCTTTTAGAATTGGGTTCAATTTAGTTATTTTAATAAAACTAATAGCTATATGATATCTCGTTATTACTTTTTAAACTAGAATATTAAAGGAGTCTATAGTTTAGTATCTTTTAATATTAGTTTAATTCATTTGAGGGTATATGAACGCTTGTACGCGTGTGTGCATGTGTGGTTGTTCGAAAACTTGGGTTGAGTGGGTGGGTATAGATGGGGACTTTCTATTAACTTTGCAAATGTCCTTTGCCTATTTGATAATTTCGAATCAGAGGTGTATCATCTCTTTAACTTTCATCCTAACATTTTACTTCTGTCTGAGACCAGATATTCAGGATTTCTTTCCACAATAACCTTAACATCTCTAACTTATTTTACAATTTCCGATTAAATTGTGGAGTCTGTGCCTATTATAACATTAACACTTCTGAAAATTTCTCGAAAGCTTCGAATATCCTAACCTCAATGTTTTATAACTTTAGATCTGCCTTCCTACTACTAACACCATTATCGTGTATTTCTGTTATTACTCACCTAATGGAACAGATTTTCAGTTTTTTTTTTTTGAATATCTTGCTACTTTTCGAAGACTGTCATTTTTCTCATCCAAATGCTGAGGTCCTCTATTAAAGGATTTCAATGTACAACACACCGAGTGGTTGGGCTCCTCTCACAATGATAAATGTAGAGAGGAGGCCAAATCTGTATTCTCAGATCACCTTAATCAAATCTTGAACACGATTGTGCTTCACCACTACTACTCGAAATAAATATGCCATTTTCCCTCCGGTCGGTAATCATGACCACAATCTTATTACTCTTAGTTATAATGCTTTTCAAACGAATTTTCTGGTACTTTAATCGGGATAATTATTTAATTGGGGGCATTGTATCACTTCTTTGCTAACTACCATTGGAATGAATCACTTTTTGACTATTGAGGACTACTTTGGTGTCGGCTGAAATGGTAGGGGTTTATTCCATATGCAACTAAATCTTTTTCTCCTGAAAATCCATCATTTGATGGCACCTGTTCCAGTGCCCTTTAGGATAGGGACAACACTTATCAGATATGGAAAAACTCTAGTTCTTCAATCACTCTTGATACATTTCATTCAGCTTGGAATCGTTTCAGGGACATTATTAGACAAGCTAAGTGAACTGCGAGTTTGTTCAGGTTGCAGGAAATATTTTCTTCCACACAGTTACTCCAATTATATAAGGGCCTTATCTACCCTTTTACAGAGTACGGTTCTCACATTTAGGAGGGGGGGAACCTTGGGTCCCACCCTTCTGAATAGGGTTGAGTCTAAAGATAAAAGAGTAAGAAACCATCTCCTACTTTCAAATTTCCTTGACACTCTATCCAAGTCACGTGACGTCGATACACTCAATAGCAGATGTTGGAAGGAGTCGACTCCTCGCATTCCATCACTATTGTGTCACCCTCGTAGCACAAGGGGTGCATTGTTTTCACACAAATTTTGTTTGAGGATTGGAAACTCCAGGCTTGTTCGTTGTGGTGCCGCCTCATTCCCAGTTACTTCAGTTCTCCGTAACTAACTCTCTGCCATAATCGCTTTTTCCTTTTGCCCTTAATCTGCCTTTCTCTAGAGCCTGCATCTGCTCTCACCTGAGAGATTTGAGTTATGCTTGGACTTGGGTGGAATTTCTTTTATTTAATAATTCTGTCACCTTGAAGAAGGCCCTGCCCGTAATTGGTGGTACCTTTCTTAAAATAAAAACAAAATGGATTCATATTTCAGAATGTGATTCGAGGCTCAAAAACAGTATTTCATAGTTGTTCCCAATCACTAATTGTATTATTAATAAGATACCAAAGCTAGTAGCAAAACTTCTCAAATGACTATTCGGGTCTACACATGCTCCTAGTTTTCTAAACATTTTCAAAGAACATGCTTTAATAAAATTACTCATTGAAAGTACAAATATATCATCCCTTCAATCCCAAAGTTAGCCATACATTAAAATTCGATATTAAATATGTCAAGCAATCGTTTAAATCATTGTACTTTTACTTTGACTTAAAACTATTTTTTTCAAACATGCATGTAACAACAGATCTCACACGAGACAATTTTTTTTCCGTAACAAAATTCTAAAATTAATATTACAATAAAAATTACTCCCAATATTTCCTATCCTTTGTAAAATGCTCATCTTCCTCCCACAGCAAATTATATTAACTTTTCAACAGCAATATATTAACTATTGGAATCATTCTATTAATTTACTAAAAAAAATTTAGATACCTTTCTAAACAATTGTGATTACTAAAATCTTTAAATCAATATTATTAATATCTAGGTAAAAATTGAACGGAAAAACATATAACATAATCTGCAAACCAGAAAAATCCCATATGTATAGGATATATCTATAGGCAATTTTCGACCTTACTGACTCTACAGGTTATAATATTTATACACTTCCCACTCGATATCGAGTAAATCCCTACCCCATTAAATTTTTCCTAACCCTGCATTCAATATATCCTTACCCTACAATCAATATTGCCTAACGCTACATTCAATATATCCAAACCCTACATTCAATATATCCTTACCCTACACTCGCAACGACACTCGTATCGTCATCAGATTCTTCTTGCACTTCAGCTGCTAATTCTTCGGCAGTGAATGGTCCAGAGAGAACACTTTGCAAAGGCATCCCTTTGAGCTCATTTGATGAATATCTATTAAAAAAATACCTTTTCTTTAATACTAAAAACTTAAAAAATATAGTCATCATCATCATCCACCTTCTCTAGCCACCGGAAACAGAAAAGTAGTAGAAGAATATGATGCTAGCCAAAAAGAGAGGCCAGCCTTACCGCCCCCTTTATACCCTTAAGTGAGAACTCGTCGCAGTCAGAAAAATTCATCCAGGGGCTTCATGGGACTGCGACGGACTATGGCATCTCGTCAATGTAGGGTTCATCCCTTGGCCCAGGTGGGCCACAACCATTCCCCCTCACAACAAAACTCCGCCATTCACTCCTATTATGCACCTTTCTTCACGCCCCTGCCAAACTCACATTCCTCTCGATCCCTTTATTGACTCAATCCACTTTTTCTTCGGTCTCCCAGCCGGTCGATTCCTAGCACACTAACCACTATATATATCCGATTAACCAACCGACTATCATCCATCCTTTCCACATGACCAAACCATCTCAATGTACTTTCATTTATTCTCTCATTTACCCCTTTCTTCACACCACACAACTCTATAATACGTTCATTCCTCATTTTATATATTCTTCTCACACCTAACACGTCCCTAAGATTGTCCATCTGAACACATTGTACTTTAGATCTATACCTCTTATTCCAGACCATAGTTTCACTACTATACATTAACAGGTAACAACATACCCTCTTGTAAGACCCCTAGCTCACTCAAGACTTGGTCCCTTTACACCCACCAAGGATTTAATTGCACCAGCCACCTTTCCTGCCATCCCAACTTCCTACTAACACTCTGCATCATCCGTTCCCTTTTCATCCAACATATAGCCTAAATATTTAAACTCAGACACTTATTCCAGTTGCTCACCATACGACAACACTTCACACCGAGGACAGTCCCTACTCACAACCATAACCTTACTCTTATCTACGTTTACTCTCAAACCACTCCTTTTACACACGCTACCAAATTCTCTACCAATCCTCTCAAACTCTCTTCGGATTCGCCACATAAAAACCAAATCATCCGTATATAGTAGGTTGGGCACCCTCCACTCTCTTCCATTCTCCATCATTCATTCTAACACCATCTCATACCACCCCCACCTCTAATTCTTTCATAACCCCATCCATATACAAATTGAATAGCCAAGGAGACATAATACATCCTTGCATCACTCCGCTATTAATATTAAACCAATCACTTTCAACTCCATTTATTTTTTCACACGCTTCACTATCGTCATACATGTTTTTGATTCCATTCAGAATCCTACCAGCAACACCATATATAACTAACACCTGCTATAGTTTCATTATTAATCCTATCATATGCCTGTTGCAAATCCATAAAACCTAAATGCAATTTATTCTTCTCTCTCATTTTCTCAATCATTTGTTTCAACGTAAAGATTTGGTCCACACATCCTCTACCAGTTCTAAACGCACCTTGTTCTTCACCAATCAGTCCCTCAGTCACTCGACACACACTCTTTCGACCAAAATACCAGCATATATCTTCCCTACAACACTCAATAAACTAATTCCTACAGTTATCCTTATCCCCCCCTTACCCTTATATAAGGGTATCATCACTGCTCTCCTCCAATCCCTCGGAACTACACCCTCCATAAAAGCTTTGTTACACAACTTCCAAATCCACTCAACCACCATCTCGCCTCCGTTCTTGATCATTTCACCAGTAATTTCATCTATACCTGCAGATTTACAATTCTTCAACTTTCTCACTCTACCCATTACCTTCTCCTTACTAATGACCTCGTCCCCAAAATACCTATTCCTTCTTACACCATCAAACCCACACACATTCCCTATCACCTCTTCATTACTGCCAATGTTATGAAGATTTTCGAAGTGTCCACACTCTCTTCACATCTATCTCATCAGTTACGAAAGCACTATCCCTATTCATTATTTTAAGCAGATTCCCCTTATTCTCATTCTTAACCTTTCGCGCTTCTCTCCAGAAGAGCTTCCTATTTCCTTATAAGTCCCCATTCATCCTCCTTCCAAACTGTTCATTTACCTCTTTTTTTCTCCTACGTATGCATCTTGTAGTAAACCTTTTTTCCTCCTTATATAATTTCAAGCATCTTTCTTTTGAAACCTCATCACTGGCTTTTAGTACATTCAACCACTCTTCTTTTTTACTTTTAACCATTTACATCACGCTTTTCATTCCACCACTAACTGTTAACATTCTTACTTCCTACTTTAGCACATCCACATACTTCTTTTTCACTACTAACAACCGCTTCCTTCATTTGCTTCCAGATTTATTTAGTTTTAATCTTGTTCACATTCAACTGAATATAAACATTTTATGTAAATATCACCTACATAGATTAAAACTTCTCAATCTTAATTCTACCAATTTCCTTCCTTATCACCTTCCTTTCCATCCAAACCCCCACTAACTTAATTTTACATAAAACAACATAATGATCCGATAATCCCACTCCTTACCACCCCTCACTGATTTAACATCTAACATATATTTCAACATCTTCACCAACACAAAATCAATAAAACTTTTCACTTTGATACCATCTCTACCTACACCAACTCTAGTATATTTATGAATACTCTTGTGTTTAAAGGAAGTATTACTTATACACATATCTCTCTCCTCACAGAAATCATTCACCTTCCTACCATTCTCATTTTCTCCTGACACCCCAAGCCACCTGTTATACCATCCCTTTTTTGATCACCTATCCAACCATTTAGGTCACCCAACACAATCAATCTGAAGCTCCTACTCACCCCATCCAGAACATCATTCAGATTATACAGAAAATCGCACTCTCTTCAACATTACTCTCAAATGGACCATATGTCACAACCACACATACCTTAACCTTTTCAAACTTAAATTTTGCCATTAGAATTCTAGTATTCACACAAGCAAAATAAACCATAGCTCTGTACCATAGGTTACTCATCAGAATTGCAACTCCTTCTCTCCCCCTCTCATTCCTTTCCACACCAGCACATACACATTTCACACCACATCACTCATTTTCACAGCTTCCTTTTATCTTTGTTTCAGTCACAGCGAGCAAATCAAATTTGCCATGTCTAAATACATCCATCACCTCTATTTTTTTCTCCTCATCATTTATTCCTCTGACATTCCATGTACCCATACGATTCATACATTTTCGCCGAAAGATAGAAGGTCGTTTACGGCGATCACGACCTTCTCCATAGCATGCATTAGCATTCCTGGCAAAAGTTAAGTGGTTATGGGCAGCCAATAATAACAAATAATATAGTCTATTAAAAATAATAATTAAATTAAATGGAGATGAAAAATGTATCACAATTAATAAGTTCTTGAAAAATAAAGAGAATTTATAAAATAAATTGTTTTACATGAAGAATTTAATCTGAACGACAAATCAATTATTGACATAATAAGTAGAATAATGAACTTTAAATTAATATTCTACTAAGAAAGTTTACACTTTAGGCTCACATTTGTTAATCATTTAACACTTATTATTATTATTATTATTATTATTATTATTATTATTATTATTATTATTATTATTATTATTATTATTATTATTATTATTAATGGATCTTATGTTCTTTTCTGATTTAGGTAAAGAGAATGATGACCGAATAAAAAGGAGAACAAAAATTTAAGTCAAGTGAAAAAAATTCAAATAATAAAGATTACTTGAACTAGTAGTCGTAGTCGATAGGAAAATTTATGTTGACAAAAATGTTTTAATGACTTTTACGTTTTCTTTTCTTTTTAGGGAATTAAGGATATATTAAACGTAAATATTAACATAAACTCACGGCTCTACAGTAGGCCTTTTAAGTATATTATATGATTAACTAAGTAATAAGTCGAGCTAATATATATATATATATATGATGCACTTCAGAGCTTAAATGATCCAAATGACGAAATGAGAGGAGTGCAAGGAACTTAATCTTAAGAGAGTGGGAGGTTGCTATCTTTTCTGGTCAAATTTTATTCGATATCATAGTTCAATATCCTTTTATTACTCCTTTCACATCTAAGGTGTCCGAGGTTTGCGGAGGAAACCGGTCAAGAAATAATAAATATAAATATGCCTCATACTTTTTGTAAGATATTTTCAAGAATAGTTTTAAGAAAATTAAATGAAAATTATAAGAAAATATTTTTGGAATTGGAAGCTAGAAGTACAACTTATATTATATAATAATAGTAATAATAATTTTAATAGTGATCAAAAATCAAATATTTAATAATAATAGTAATAATAATAATAATAATAATAATAATAATAATAATAATAATAATAATAATAATAATAATAATAATGCAGTGGATATGCTTTGAAGTAGGCTTATATAACAAAAGAGAATGTGTATAAGATACTTACATTTTACAATAATCTGTATATTGGCCTGGCAAGACAGCAATTGGGTAGGAACCTAATTTAGTTGCGGTGGGAGGAAGTTTGACTTCATGGGAGGTTGGCATGTGCAGTGTAAATGTTTGCAGATCGAAGCTAAATCTGCAAATATAAATAACTTATCATTGTTGGATTCACTGGACTTCAATATTAACAAGTGCGTATTGTATCTAATAAAAAAATATCCCAGAGCTGTGATTGTGGGGTTAATCCCCATTGCATCTAACTCATCTCCTCAAATAGTTAACCCTATGGGAAGGGATGGTATTGAAACTGCAGAGTTGGAGCTACAAGTTTAGGTGGAGCCCGTTTTTTTTCCTTTTTTATTTGTTGGATCCAGACCCAAAAAATTTTTTTTTTTTTTTTACAATAAAATAACTGGGTTTGGTCCAGCTGGAGCGGGGTATTTTAAAATGCTGGAGTTGGCAAAAAATATTACCAGCTCGGCAGCCCTGATTGAAACTCGTGTTTATTAATGGCTTCTTTAACTCAAGCTTTCTAGTACTTTGCCTTTTGGAGATACCCCAAGCTTCCTAGCCATTTCTCCATTTAATTGTAAAAAGAAAGTTAAAGCAGCACCAATTTTTACAAACGGTTCGATAACCAATTTCTATTCATCATTACAGTAACTTTTAAAGTAGTGATGGGACGATGAAACAGAAGAATCAGCAATTTTTGTGGAATTGGAATTTCGTAACAATCGGCATCAGAATAGGAAATTATTTTGGTATAGCACGATGTATAAGAATCAACATTGGGAATCGGAAGAATCAGCAATTTTTGTGGAATTGGAATTTTTGTTACAATAGGCATTAGAATAAGAAATTATTTTGGTATAGCGCGATGTATAGGAATCAACATTGAGAATCAGAAGAATCAGCAATTTTTTTTGGAATCTACATCAGAAATTTTGAAATTTCTTATCAGAATCGGAAATTATTTTGGCATCTCCCCATCACTAGTTTGAAGGCAAGAATTTTGCAAGTAATGTTTTACCTTCAGTAAATTTCTCTTATGATATAGACAGAAATTTTTTTTTTCTCCAAATTTGATGCTTTTGTTGGCGAATTTTTATCCAAACCATAAACAACCTGATCATTTTAGAGAGATTTTTTAATAATAATAATAATAATAACAATAATAATAATAATAATAATAATAATAATAATAATAATAATAATAATAATACAAAAGAAAAAAATAAATAAAATAATAATAATAATAAACAAAATTATCTTATGGGTAGTCTGTCTGTAATAATTATTAAAATTTATATTAAACTTTGAACGTGCATATTTTCACAAATTGACTCCAGCACCACTAAAGTTGATTGAAAGTTTTGTATTATGCCTATTCACTAATATTATAGGCTTATTAGTTATAGAAACAGCTGCTGCTACTACTACTAATAAACCATAATAATAATAAAAATAATAATAATAATAATAATAATAATAATAATAATAATAATAATAATAAAAATAATAATAATAGTAATAATAATAATAATAATAATAATAATAATAATAATAATAATAATAATAATAATAATAATAATAATAATAAAGGGAAGGAAGTAGCGCTCTTGAAGCTATGAGATTACCTCCCATTCCATTTGGCATTTGGGGTATAGGGTAGATCCCATGGCACTCCAGCGCTCAATGTTAAAAAAAAAAGTTGTAAAAAAAGTTGTATACGTTTAAGAAGAAAGGAAGAAAACGAGGTAAATGAATAGTTTGGAAGGATGAATGGGAACTTAAAAGGGTTTAGGAAAGCTCTTCTGGAAGGAAATAAGAAAGGGAGTATGGGAATCTTCACAGAATAATGAATAGGAATGGTTCTTTTGTGACTGATCAAATGGATGTGAGGAGTGTGTGGAGGGAACACTTTGAAAATCTGCATAACATTGGCAGTAATGGAGAGGTGATAGTGAATGTGTGTGAACTGATGGTGCAGGAAGAAATAGATATTAGGGAATGAGGTAATTGGTAGGGCAGAGGTAATAGGTAGAGTGAAAGTTAAAGATTGGTAAATCAGCAGGTATAGATGGAATTACTCGTGAAATGATTAAAAACGGAGGCGAGATTGTGATTGACAGAAAATGGAAGTTGTTTAACGAAGCATTTGTGGAGGGTATATTTCTGAAGGATTGAAGGAGAGCAGAAATAGTAGCCTCATATAAGGAAAGGATAAGGAAGATTAGGGGAACTGTAGGAACTATAAAGGAATTAGTTTCTTGAGTGTTGTAGGGAAGATATACGTTGGTATTTTGGTTGAAAGAGTGCGTCGAGTGACTGTTTGGCCAAGAATAGGGTGCATCTAGAAGTGGTAGAGGATGTGTAGATTAAATTTTCACACTGAAACAAATGATTAAGAAAATGAGAATAATAAATTGTAATTTGGTTTTATAGACTTGCAACAGGCTTATGACAGGATTAATAGGGAAGTTCTGTGGCAGGTGCTAGTGATATATAATGTTGGTAGTAGGCTTTTCAATGGAACCAAAAGTATGTATGAAGATAATAAAACGTGTGTAAGAATAAATAGTGGAAAATGATTGGTTAAATTTAATAGCGGAGTGAGGCAGGGATGTGTTATGCCTCCATGGCTATTTAATTTTTAAATGGATGGTGTGATGGAAAAATTAAAGGTAGGGATGGCAGGGGAAGGTGTTAGACTGATGGAGAATGGAAGATAATCGGAGAGTGCCCTGCTTATTGTACGGTGATTATTATTATCATTTATTTTTTTGTGTAGCGAATCTGAAGAAAGTTTGAGAGGATTGGTAGAGGGGTTTGGCTGGGTGTGTAAAAGGAGGGGTTTGAAAGTAAATGTAAATAAGAGTAAGGTGTTGATACTGGGTGAGAAGAGTTCGCTGTGTGATATCATTTTGGATAGTGAGCAATTGAAACTAGTATCTAAATTTAAATATTTAGGCTATATGCTGGATTAAAAGGGAACAGATGATACAGTGTAATAGGAAAGCTGTGAATGGTAGGAAGCTGGCTGGTGCAATTAAATCATTGGTGAATGCAATGAGACTAAGCTTGAGTGCACTATGGTTCTGAATGAGAAGTATGTTACCGGTATTAATGTATAGTAATGAAACTATGAAGTGGAATAAGCGGAATAGATCTCAGGTGCAATCTGTTCAGATGGATAATCTTAGGAGAGCGTTATGAGAAGAATTGATAAAATGGAGAATGAACGTATTAGCGAGTTACATGGTGTGAGGAAAGGCGTAAATGGGAGTGTATTAAGATGGTTTTGCCATATGGAAATGATGAATGATAGTCGGTTGGTTAAGCAGATGTATAGTGGTAGTTTGCTGGGAATCGACCGGCTGGCTGACGGAAGAAAAAGTGGACTGAGTCAGTAAAGGAGTGCCTGAAGAGAATGAGTGGTGGGGTTTTGTGATGGAAAATGGTTGTGGGCCAGGCCCAGGGGATGAACCTTACATTGACGAGATACGGCAATTGGGGTCCGTCTCGGTGTTGTGAAACCCTAGGGTGGATTTTATGGCTGTGACGGGCTTGCACTTAAGGGTATGATGGGATGGGTGCGGGTATGTGGGGGGGGGAGGGGGTTGGCTTTCCTTTCGACGTACGCCATGTTTTTCCACTAATTTTTGCTTCCGGTGTGTTGCGTACCTCACCCCCATCTGGGGAAAGTAGGTAGGTAAAGAAAGAAGAATGATGACGACGATGATGATAATAATAATAATAATAATGAATAAGGATGAATAATAGTCGGTTGGTTAAACGGATGTATAGTGGCGGCGAGTGTGTTGGGAACCGACTGGCTGGGAGACCGAAGAAAAAGTGGATTGAGTCAGTAAACGAGTGTCTGAAGGAGAGAAATATATATATATATTTGGCAGAGGCGAGAATAAAGGTGCATAATATGAGAGAATGGGGGGGGGGTTTGTGAGGGGGGTATGGTTGTGGCCCACCTGGGCCAAGGGATGAACCCTTACATTGACGATTTACCATAGTGAAGGTCCGTCGCGGTCCCGTGAAGCTCTAGGGTGGATTTTATGACTGCGACAAGTTCTTACTAATTAATGGTACAGAGGGGGCGGTAAGGCTGGGCTTTCTTTTCGACTTTTGTCATATTCTTCTACTGCTTTTCTTTTCCGATGCATGTACGCACCTTACCCCCAGTTTTGGGGAGAAAAAAAGGTAGATGAAGAATAATAATAATAATAATAATAATAATAATAATAATAATAATAATAATAATAATAATAATAATAATAATAATAATAATAATAATAATAATAATAATAACAATAATAATAATAATAATAATAATAATTATAATAATAATACCGTCTTTCTTCGTGTCTCTCTCTGTTGAATGATGCATTCCATTTCGATGCATTTAATGCTGCTTTGCGACTATATTCTTTCATTTTGGATTTATCCAAATTAACAATCTGATATTCAACTGAAAAAAAAATAATAAAATGACAATAATTGGTTAATTTGATACAATGAAAATTAAGTTCAAAAATAGGTTAACATATATTTAAATACATTTTAAACTTAAAATAATGTCTTAAATTTAGCAAGTATTTAATAAATTTCAAATTAAAAGAATTAAATTTTGAGCTTAATGCTCAGCAGAACTTTGTTTTGACTTTGTATAATTACATTTCATACCCGATGTTAATATACAAAACCTAAAATTGGTAAAAATAAAATACTAAATAGTAGTAATATTAATAATTGTAATAATAACATTTCTTTCTTTATCCTCCCAACGCATCCTCACAACATGCACCGGAAACATAGCTAAGTAAAAGAACATGGCATAAGTCGAAAAGTGTGAGCCAGTCACCGCCAAAATCTGCTATAGAGCTTCACACCACCACCACGACATATCCCCACCGTGGTATCTCGTAAATGTCAGGGGTTCATTCCCTGGGGGACACACAAAACCACGCCATTTACTCATTATGCTTTTAGCTTCTGCTTCATTTACTAACTCAATCCACTTTTCCTTAGGTCCCCCAGCTGGTCGATTCCCTAACACACTCACTTCTATACATCCGCTTAACCAACTGTCATCCATCCTTTCAATATGACCAATAATAATTCTTTACCCTCCCCATGGATTACCATAGATTGTGGGTGGGATGCGCTACATACACTGGAAACAAAATAGTAAAGTAGAAGAACATGACCCAGGTCGAAAAAAGAACCCCCTCCATACCCTTGAGTGCGATCCTGTCGCAGACAAAAATCCACACTAGAGCTTCACAACACCAGTTATATTTCGTCAAAGTAAGGATTCTTTCCCTGGGCCAGGCCCACAATCATTCCCCCTCACAAAATCAAGACATTTACTCCCATAACAGACCATTCTTCTTGCTTCTGCTACATTCACATTTCCTTCCTTCAGACACACTTTTATGGACTCGATCCATTTAATTTTAGGTCTTCTCAGTCGGTTGATTCAAAATACATATACCGCTATACATCTAACCAGCAGAATATCATCCATCATTTCCATCTAACCAAACAATCTTATTGCACATTTATTCTCTCATTCCCGTCTTTATTCACATCACACAGCTCCTTAATAAGCTAATTCTTCATTTTATCAATTCTTCTCACGTCTAACGTGCCCCTGAACAGACTGCATCTTAGATCTATACCTCTTATTCCACAAAAGTTTCGCGACTATACATTAACACCGGTAGCAACATACTCTCATACAGAAACCTAGCGCATTCAAGACAGTCTCCTTGTATTCATCAAATACTTAATCGCAGCAGCCACCTTCCTACCACCGGTAACTTTCCTAATACACTCCGTATTATCCGTTCCCTTTTTATCCAGCATAAAGCCTAAATATTTAAACTCAGATACTTGTTCCATTTGCTTACCATCCAACATGTTTTCACAATGCAGACTCTCCTCACTCATCACAATCACCTTACTTTTATCTACCTTTACTTTCAAACCACTCCTTTTACAACCTTCTCAAAAATTATAATAATAATAATAATAATAATAATAATAATAATAATAATAATAATAATAATAATAATAATAATAATAGTCTCTTAAAAAATGAGGAATAAGCCTTGCAATTTTGTACTTATTTCAATTTACAACTAATAAATAAAAATCAATACCTTTTCCTTTTTCTTTCAATTGATTTTCTTTCTTTTCCCTTAAAACTCGTTGTAATTCCTCGTACTTGCTTGGGAAATCATTAAACATAATGTCCAACATATCTTCACTCCGAACTGCTGTTAAACCTTTTTAAAAAAATTGGCATAAAAATAGTTAGATAGTTACGTCAAAGAGTGCAAGTAAATGTAAATAATGTACAAACATTGTGACAGGTATAAACGAGTATAGAACGCCTCGTGGCTCAGGAGGTTGAGTCTCCTCTTTAGAGAGGGCGCTGGTTCAATCTCATAACAGTTGGTTTATCTGGGCAAGATTAAATATTTACGACAGTTGGTGGCGCTGGTTTGGGATAGCCGGCCTTAAAGTTCGATTTCCTGTTAGCATAAAAATAGTTAAATAGTTACGTTAGAGAGTGCTAGTAAATGTAAATAATGTACAAATATTGTGACAGATATAAACGAGTAGTAATTAAATCTCCTTTTCATACTTTAATCTATCAATCTTTATGAAAACACTATTAATATATGATAGGTTCTCGAAATCTAAAATTCTTTCCATGAAATGTCAAGAATTATCTACCTCTAAATAAACTCTACCCAAAGAGACATTGTATATAAAGTTACTGATTAATGGGTTGTAACTTACATCAAGGTGATCTGAGGTGGTATATCCTCTCTTTATTAGTTGTATGATCTTACTTATATGAAGATGAAGAGATGAAGATGAAGATGAATGATTTCCTAATTATCCAGATGGATGATATAAATTTTTATATTTCATATATTCTTTCTTTTAGACTGATATTTCAATAAATCTTCTGGTGGGTATTTCTTCTGATTATTTCCTCTTATTTCTTCTGATTATTTCTTTTGGTTGTTTCTTCTGGTTGCCCAACTTAAATATTTGGTTCTCTATTATTTGATTATTATATATTTGTATTTCTTGTAGTATCTCTATTGTTTAAATCATTAAAAGAAACTATGATACAGGCAGTTATAATGAAAACTCGACATAAGTACTTTACATAAATTACATAAATATTCTACTTTATTAACTTTAATTAACAGTAATAATATAATTCAAGACTAAAATTTAAATATATTTCCAACTTGTTATATTTTGGCTTTTATATATCTACATACATAAATATAAAATAATTTATCAATCTTACTATTTTCTTCTGTTTTTCTTCTATTTTCCTATTTTTCTTTTTTTCTTCTTTTTATTCTTGTTTCTTCTGTTACCATAGGAAACAATATGTCTTTATATTTTGTCTCGTTGTTAACATATATTTTCTCATATCTTTCTCTTTTTTACTCTTATCAAATGTCTGCTGATCTGTTCTTGTTGATTTTATCATTAGTTTCTTTCTTTTATAGTCTTTCCTTTAGTATATATCTATTCTCTGAGTCTTTATTATGAAGTAGAGTGTAGTGCTCTTTCAAGGCTTTGACAATCTGTTTTTATCAATATTGGTGATTTTCTTTCATTTAATTCTTATAACTCTTACATAAACTCAATTTATCGCCTCACCTAAAACCCTCATCTTTAACTTCTAGGAGTGGATCTCGCCACTCTCTTCCATATACGATTCAAATATAAAGGACTCCTGCTGTATTGTCTACTATGCTTATTATGTACCTAATTTTGAGTTGTCAAATTATTTTTAATAATAAAGCAGAAAAGATTTCATTTGTTCAGAAGGGTAGGAATGATTATCTGGTTTTCTTTCTTTTACTTGTTTCTATATTTTATTACTTTATATCTACATTATTAACTTTAAGGTACTTCTTTCACTTACATTGATCTTTCTAATTATGATTTGTTGACCTACTCAGTTTAATTTAATCAATAATGATCTGTATTCTGTTTATTCTTTATTTATTTAATATCTCTTTATTAAATCTTTTTATCTATTACTCATGTTTCTTTTATAGGAATTCTCAGGGATGTTCATATTCGTTAGTCTACAGATCAAACAATGTATAAAATTTCCTTTCACTCTCTTTATCTTTCAATTTCTTTTTAGTTTCTAGGTATCTTAACTAATGGCTCAAGTATTGTGCGTACTACTAAATATGCACTGATGATGATTCACTGTTTTCCTCAATAACATATCAGTTTGGTTCCAACTTGCTCTGTTCCTCAGTGGTTTATTATGTCATATTACTTTATTTCATATTCTTGCTACGTACTGACATTTTTGTTTCATCAACTTCATAGTGATTGTTTTGCTCTCTTGAGCTCCAACAGTTGAAGACTGTGAATATTTATTAATATCTATATTATTTGACTTAATCATTTCTAGACCCAGCTTTTAAGGTAGAAGGCTGTATGTTAGTTCTTTATATGTTGATCGTTATTCAATCTCTTGTTCTCTTATTCTAAAAACACTCAAATGGACTTACATTTCTTCTTTCGTTTCCGATTGCTGTATGTGACATAGTCCATCGTGTTCTTTAGTTCTTTCTTTACAGCTCATTGCTCCTTTCTTTCCCAGCTCTTGGTTCATCCTGTTTTATCTCATCTTCTTTAGAAATGTCTCAACATATTTATCTACATCTTTATACCATTTATATCTTGTAGGCTATAAATCATCCACTCTTTATAATTCTAATCTAACCTCTTACCTATCATACATTTTGGCTGGGTTTGTTGCCTTCAGCTCCTTGCATTCTTATTCTTGAATTTTTCTTGTTCTTTTACTATCTCATGAATTAATCTCACACTCAAGGTATTCTTGTTGTATCTGTGGTTTATCTTCTTCTTCTTTACAGTTTAAGTTCTGTTTTTTGATCTGTGTTTGGCTTTAGGTCTTTATACTTCTTGCATGCTTTTCTGCCTTACGTCCTCCTTCTACTTTGCTCAAATCTCTGAACTCATGAAGATATGATTCAGACAAAGATCTCATCATCTTGTTTCTTCTCTTTGGTATCTTCTTTCTTCTTTATTCTTTCTCTGTTTGTTTGTTCAATGAGTACTACCTCTCAACTCTTTCTGTGTGTTTTCTTCTATTTATAACCATCTCAGTATTCCTTGGGACCTCTAGTGTTTTCTTTGTTTCTTATAATACAGATCATTTCCTATTTTATTCTTCCAAATGATCTTATTCTCTTATGCTGGAACTGGACAGGGCTTTGGTTTCATCTCTCATATCATTCTATGTTGTATGGATATTCCTTGCTCTCCTTGTGATTCTCAAAGTGTGTGTTCCATTTTCTGTAATCATTGGTTGTTATTTCCTCGTTGTTTATACTGATAGTAACTTTTTCAAAAAGAAAAACTAACAATTCCATATTCCATCTTTCATTAATAAACTATTCCTAGCTGCTATTGTCCACATCAGTGCTATCTCCCAGTTTTGTGTAGTATCCTCTCTCAATTTCCTCCTCAGATATATCTTTCACTGACTCTTGTTTTTCTGTTCCATTATAGGGACTTTCCCAGTGAGTATAGGTAGTTCCCAAATTTTCCGTTAGATTTTCTTCTGTTTGAATTTTCAATCTACATTTGTCTGATAGAATTTCTAGGTGTTCCAGGCTGAACAACCCTTTCTATACAAATGCTTTGCTATAGTAGTTTTATCTTTTATCCATACTTTGTAAACAACCATTTGCTAGATCTATCATTAAAATCTTTATTTTCTAACTCTTAAATGTAAACATCTAACTTCATTGTTTGTCTTTATATGACGTATCCACAACCTATTATTTATTTGAGTTCTTTTGTTTTTTTTCTATATCTCTTTTTTTATATTTCTGTATTTCGTGAAGCTCATTTCTATAGTCTCCAAACTATTCTTTACTCTTATCTTCACAATTAATCATTTTCACTACGTGTCAGGTGTATTAGTTTTTCATTCTTTTGATCTTTATGTTAGGTCTACTCATCATTAACCATCTTGTGCAGTTTCAGGGCTACCTAATCAATACAAATTTTCAGGTGTTTCTATTCTTACATGACATATGCAAATACAAACTTATTTACTAACTCTATTCTTTACCTATAATTTTCTAGCTCCTCTATTCTACAGTTTACTTCCAGCTCAAGCTTGAGAAGCATTTTATTTCTATCTGTGATTCTTATATCTTTGTTTCATTAATTGCATAGGTATATCTATTCTTTATCTTTAGTGATTTGCTTCCTTCTTAAACACAGTTGATCTTCAAGGGGTCATTTCTTGTTCATTCCTTTCTTTTTGACTGCTGGTTAATCTCTTAAAATTCTTTCCATATAAAAAATTACCGCACACTGTTCTTGCACTTCCAGAGTCTATTATGCCGTATATTTCATCTTGCAGTTCCTCCAAACTTTCTTGTTCTTCATCAGTGTTCGTTTTCCAGACGTATCTTATCTCTTCTCTTTGATTACCTCTATTTCTTTCTGTTTGTTCTATTTTTCCTTTATTCTTCCAGTTCTTTGGACAATCTATTGCCCAATGTTCTCTTGAGTTGCAAATATAACACAATCTCGTATTCACTGGACATTTGTTCGCCCAATGTGTTTCTGATCTGCACTTAAAACATTTAGTTATAGTTCCGTATTTCTTGTTAACAGGATTCTTCTTGTCTCCTTCCATCCAGCAATCTTCTTTATTCTCTTCTACTTTTTCCTTTTGTTCCTGAAAAATGCGTGTAAGTACATTTTTAATATTTCCATAACTATATTCTTCCTTGCCGCAGGCTCCCAACGCTACATGATCATTTGAATTCAATTTTGCTTGTCCCAGAAGATGACATCCTTTCATTTCCTGTGGCATTTTACCACCTCCCGCATTTTCACATTCCCTGGAATATTTTTCATATCTTAGTATATATTCTTTCATGGTTTCATCTTTTCTTTCAATTCGGAATAGTTTCATGGTTTTCTCCAATTTATCCATCCTACTGTCTTTTTTATATACTTCATCCAGTGTTTTTAAAATCAATGCTACTCCCTCTTTATCTTCTTTTAACTTTTCTCTTTCTAAATCTATACATATTTCGTGTGCTTTTCCTTTCAGTGCTAGACGTATTTCCAAACCAGGATATTTTACTTTTTCCTCCACTATCATCCAATCCTCCACTCGTTCTCTCCAGTCTCTGTATTCCTCTTCTTTTCCTGAAAAGGTAGGGCATCTTTCTTTACTGGATATCATCGTAATTTTACTTTCTTCCTCTTCCAATGGCATTCAAGCGGGATACTAGCAGAGTGGCGCACTGATTAATGGGTTGTAACTTACATCAAGGTGATCTGAGGTGGTATATCCTCTCTTTATTAGTTGTATGATCTTACTTATATGAAGATGAAGAGATGAAGATGAAGATGAATGATTTCCTAATTATCCAGATGGATGATATAAATTTTTATATTTCATATATTCTTTCTTTTAGACTGATATTTCAATAAATCTTCTGGTGGGTATTTCTTCTGATTATTTCCTCTTATTTCTTCTGATTATTTCTTTTGGTTGTTTCTTCTGGTTGCGCAACCTATGTTCTTGGTTCTATCTATTATTTGATTATTATGTATTGTATTTCTTGTAGTATCTCTCTATTAATTTAAATCAATTATAAAAGAAAATGATACTACAGGCGTTATAATGAAAGCCTGCGACACTTAAATTACTTTACATAAATTACATAAATATAACTATTACTTTTCTTCTGAAAACAGTAATAATATATCAATTAGTAACATTATCAGAATTTAAAGAATCTACTACCCGCTACGGCGGTACATATACTTTCTTTTTTCTATCTACATACATAAAATATAAAATAGTTATCAGTTACCTTTCATGTGATGAAATGAATAATGAAAACTGAAGCAATAGAAATTTTAAAAACAAACTTTCCCTAATTTAAATTCGACTGAATACAAAATTGCAAAAATTTTCATTTCTAAAGAGAGAGTTTTCTTGTTTATGTTCATATAATCTACAGATACAAAGGACAGTGACTAACATTATCTACATAGGAAAAACAATTCTTTGTATTTCTATGCATTCGTACAACTGTCACATACAAAATCTTTTAATCTTTTTGGTATACCATCATTTTTCGAATTGATTCTTTATATCTTTCAACCCTCTTCCTCCGCCAGTTACCATTTTTTTCCCAGAGAGGTAGATTAACACCGGTTTCACCCTTTCTTATGGGCGAGGCACCCATCTTCATCTGTGCTGAAAGGGTGTGAAAGGTGTGAGCCACACCAGTTCGTCATTCGGTGCACGCAACCTTGTACCAAGTTTGGTTCTGTTTCCCAGATCCCTCTAAAAGACTATAACACCTATAATAAGAGACTCCCCCGCGGCTTAGCGCGATCTCCTGGGTACAAACATCATGAGCTAAACACCCTCCAACTGTCACCACCACAACTGGCCTTTCTTCAGTGTGGAAAATTGTACAGAAATTATTTTGCCACATCTCTCCACCCAGTCCTCCGTTATAGGCCTGATATAACTGACGCAATTTCTGCACCAGTAGCTGTAACAGACGCATTAGGCTATAGCTTTGGCTAGCCACTCGAGCTCTTCACGCTATCCTGAAGCCTTTCAAAAATTAAGAATTAATACTGTAAGGAAGATCATACCTATAACCATCTTTTTACACTTACAGAGTATCAAACGCACTGGCTAGTAGCAAGAACGGCGCCCCTGCCCGAGAAAATATCTCGGATATAGTTCTTCGTCACATTCACCCATCTGAATCAGCGTTCTTGCTGGATCTGTATAACAGGAACTGGATCAAATCTTATTTTCCATCAGCTGGGAAAACCTCTTTAGTAATAATACCTATTCCCAAACTTAGTAAAGATCCCAAGTTTACGAACAACCAAACACAAATTTCGCTAACCTGTCATACTTGCAAAGTAATGGAGAAAATGGTTGCAGACCACCTTCTCGGTTATAGAAAGTCGCCAGGCTTCCACAAAAATCGTTCGACCGAGGATCCCTTAAGACTGGACAATGGCATTCAGAAAGCTTTCTCAATTGGCGGGATGGTTCTTGGGGTGTCTTTTATGACCTTGAAAAAGCTCGAGTTATTGTGGATAACTGGGGTTCTCATTAAACTCCACACGCTCGGTTCCCGAGAACAGCTTCTTCTCTATATACAATGCTTTCTGTCAGACAAATCTGGTGCTCTCCTGTTCTATCACGCAACTTTACTCTGGATGAAAGTGTTCCAAGGGTAGTGCCCTTAGTGTATTATATTTGCTCTCGGATTCAATGATGTCGTTACTACCATCCCAGCGATGGTCAAGCTTTCCCTGTATGTTGATGGACTGGTCTAATATATTGCTGGTGCCAGGTTTATCATTTCTTGAATGTCAACTCCAAATAGTCATTGAGAACATTTCACAATGGGATAGGTAACTCCCATGGCTTCCACTTCTCACCCGCCAAAACCTCAGCTGTACTGTCTCGGAAAAAAAGTAGTTAAAGAAGTTGCCACCTTCCTCCAGCCGATCCTAACTTTATATGGTTCACCCATTCTTGTTACTTCATGTCAAATTTCTAGGCCTTATTCTGGATGATCACCTGACATACGCACGGCTCATTAAACACCTAATAAAGACTTATTAGCATGCGCTTGATCTATTGCGTCATCTCACCTCAAAATCCTGGGAAGCTGATTAAAAGTCCCTTTCACATCTCCACATTGACCTAATTTATCGAAGTTAGACTATGGCTACGTAGTATATGGGGAGGGATTCTCAACTCTACTACATGTTAGATCCCATCCAAAATGAGGAGATTCGTATCTACACAGGAGCCTTCCGATCGTCCCCCCCAGGTGAGTCTCGAAGTTGAAGCCTATGTGATGTCACTCTCTCTGAGGAGGGAACACATCATATGTACAAGTTATTTTCGCTTTCAAACTCTAATACCGTCTGCTCTGACACCGATTTTGCGAGAGGTACCTCAGAATTATCCTTACAGGACATTTGCGAACAAAGTTTGTAACATTCTTAACTTTCTCAACATCCCTTTGCAAAAGGTACTGCCGTTCTCTTATGATGGGTATACACCTTGGTTATTCTCTGCACCCACCATCTGTCTGGTTCTGACCTATCTTTCCAAATCTAGCCATCCAGCAGCCTTGTAAAAGACATCATTCTTGTCTCACTCTGCAGTTCACGGGAATTCACTCGTGTTTACTGACGGTTCTAAAACAGGGGACGGGGTCGGCGCATCTGCTATCTTTCCCGACCACAACCTCTTCCCCTTCAATTATTAGTGAAGAAGTTATGTCAATAATGATTGCCCTTTCTCAAATTTTATTCCATAACCAGGACCACCCTTATGTCATTTATTTGGATTCGCTCAATGCCCTCCAAGAGTTCAAAGCCCCTACTCTAAAAACACATTAGTATCCGCTTTACAATTTTTCTGGCTACTCCACCTTGCCAGAAACAAATTAAAATTTCTCAGGCTGTTCCACTCTTGCGGAAACAAATTACACTCTGTTGGCAACGAAACCGCTGACAGAGAAGCCACCTCCTCTTTCCAAAGCTGTTCTAGGTACCTCCCAGATTCCATTCAGTAAGGTCGCCTTCATTCAACTGATTGTTATCCTGCTATCTAACAAGGCTTCCGGTCTTATTAGAAGTCGTGCTGACCGAGTGATCAGAGTGAGGCGAAACTTAGAAATATAAAGCCCAACATCAATTTGTGGTCTTCCACTCCTCAGCAAAATCGCTTGCAGGTGAACCTCGTACACCTTCGCATCTGTTCATGACATCTTCATGGACTGTCCTCAATTGTACTCTATCCGCCATCACCACTTTCCTACACTATGGTCCATAACACCGTCTAAAAGGCAATCCCACGTCTTGCCTAAATCCCTAAATCGTCACACTACAATAGTAGTTCAATATTTACCATCCTTGAAGAAGTGAATATTCTATATATATAAATATATATATATATATATATATATATATATATATATATATATATATATATATATATATATATATTTTTGTATATTTATTTATTTTCTTATTTTTTTTTTTTTGACATATATTAATAGAATTATGCTATGATTTACCTTTTTTACATATATTATTTTATTTAAGATGTAATATATTAACATACATTAATAAAGGGACTAAGTCTTGAGAGTGCAAGGCTAGGGTCTTACATAAGGGTATGTTGTTACCCAGTGTTAATATATATAGTAGTGAGACTGGTCTGGAATAGAGGTATAGATCTAAGTACAATGTCTCAGATGGCCAATCTTAGGGGTGTGTTAGGTGTGAGGAAGATCTGCGTGCTAGGAATGAACGTATTAGAGTTGTGGTGTGAATAAAGGGATAAATAGAGAATAAATGAAAATTACATTGAGGTGGTTTGGTCTGTTTGGAAAGGATGGATGATGATTTGGATTTGGTTATGCCGGATGAATAGTAGGTGGTGTGTTGGGGAATCAACTGGCTGAAACCAAAGAAAAAAAAGTGGATGAGCCAGTAAAGGAACTGGAGGAGAAATGAGTTTAGCAGAGGCGAGAAGAAAGGTGCATAAGTGGAGGGGAATAGCAGGGTTATGTGAGGGGGTATGGTTGTGGCCCACCTGGGCAAAGGAATAAACCCATTGTTTAGATGCCAAAGTGAGGGTCCTTCATGGTTCAGTAAGGCTCTAAGGTGGATTTTCTGGCTGTGGGTTCTCTACTATAGGTATAAAAGAGGGGCGAGGTAGAGACTGAACCTGCATGTTTGTATATTCTTCCCCTGCTGTTTTTCCAGTGCATGTCACGCACACTTACCCCCGGTCTTGGGAAAGAAGGTGGATGATTATGATGATGATGATGTTGACGAATTTTGTTCCAGGTGAGGGTTGGGTTCCCGACTATGTTGTTACTTTTGTTATGTAATACTATATTTAAGGACTATTGTAATGCAAAGGACATAGTTTAACTCTAATTTTTATTATGACACAGAATCATTCATTTCTCATCAATTTTTGGCTTGTTAAAAATATAACATAGCTTATAAACCCACACAAGAAGTTGATTATTCAACCGGTGTGGCTGTTTCTTGTGGGCTGTGATGGATCCTGTATATTAACAAAAACAGTAAAGAAAGATATCATATAATCAAAATTATGTATGGCTGATAGACGTGTGTAAAGAATAATGGTGTGACTAGTGTTGGTTTGGGTTGTGTGAGATGAACAGGTTGTGTTATGTCTCTCCTTGGTTGTTCAATTTGTGTATATGGATGGGGTTGTGAAAATTCCCAGGGTGAGGATCTTCAGAGTGGTGTTAGAGATGGGTGGGAGAATGGAATGGTGGAGTGCTACTATATATGCGGATGATTTGGTTCTGGGCTGGTAGATCTGAAGAGAGTTTGAGAAGTTGGTAGAGAGATTTGGCAGGGTGTGTAAAGGGAGGGGGCTTGAAAGTAAAGCGTGGATAAATCAAGGTTATGGATTTGTAGTAGGGGACACTCTCCTCAGTGTGAAGTTATGTTAGATGAGTGAGCTTAGCGCTCAACAAGTGTCTAGTTTAAATGTTTACAGTTTATATATTTGGATGAAGAGACGGACGATGCAGAGTGTAGTAGGAAAGTTGTGAGGTGTGTGAAGGTGGCTGGGTGCAATTAAATCGTTGGCAAGATAAAAGGATTTCAGTCAGTGTGCTAAAGGATCTTTATGAGGAATTATGTTGTTACAATATTTGTGTATGGTAGTGAGGACTATGGTCTGGAATAAGAGTAGATCTAAAGTTCAATGTGTTCAGATGGACAATCTTAGGGTGTGCTAGGTGTGAGAAGAACTGGTGAGAGAGAGATGAACGTATTTAGAGAGTGGTGTGAATTGAAGAAAAGATAATGAGAGAATAGTAGAAAGTATGTTGAAGTATGGGTTTGGTCATGTGGAAAGGATGAGTAATAGTCGGGTTGGTTAGCAGGATGTATAGTGGTGAGTGTGTTCAGGGAACCGACCGGCTGGGGAGACCGAAGAAAGTGGATTAAGTCGGTGTGAGCGAATGAAGGAGAGAAATGTAGGTTTGGCAGAGGCGAGAAAATGCATGATGGAGAGAATGGCGGGGTTTGTATGGGGGCATGGTTGTGGCACACCTGGGCCCAGGGGATGAACCCTTGCCCATTGACGATTTACCATAGTGGGGGCGTGGGTCCATGATGCTCTGGGTGGGTTTTCTCTTTGTCTGAGCTCTCGCTAATTAATGGGACAGAAGAGAGGCGGTAAGGCTGGGCTTTCTTTGTGACTTGTGTCATATGTGGATTTTCTGTCTTGTACAGCACCTTACCCCCAGTCTTGGGGCAAAGGATAAGAAGAGAAGAAGAGAAGAGAGCTTATATATATATATATATATATATATATATAGATAGTAATATATATATATATATATATATATATATCTATATAATATATATATATAATATAATATATATGTATCATAATATATATATATATATATATATAATATGTGTGTCTGTGATGTATATATATATATATATAAATAAATATATATATATAATATAAATATATATATATATATATATATATAACATATATATATATATATAACTTAATATCTGTATATATACTTATATAATATAATATATATATAACATATATAATAAATATATATATATATATATATATATATAATAATATATAAATATATATATATATATATATATATAGGTATATATATCTATATATATATATATATATCTATATCTGTTTCTTTATATCTTTATATATATACATATATATATATATATATATATATATATATATATACATATATATATATATAACATATATATATATAATATAATTACCTAAATCACAAGCAATTTCAGTTACTAAACCTAAGTCTTTAAGATACTCTTTTTCCTGACTCTCAATAGGTCTTCTTTTAAGGTCTGGATACCTTCTCTTGAAAGAACTTATACCCAAATACTGAGAAATATTTTCTTGTATGAAGTAATGTTCGCCACAAAGACCTTCCAAAGCTTCCAAAGGCCAAATATATTCAAAAACTTTTTCAGCAGTGAAAGTTTCTGTGCTGTTAAAACCAAAAATTATGGCTTATATATATTATAAATAACGATGGTAATATTTTTTTAATATACCGTACTTGTAAATTATATATCACAAACAAAAAGCTCTCTACACCAATGTGAACAGCAATAAAAGAATAAAAAAAGATGAATAACCTTTCGGGCACAATGACTTCACTTTTATACCGTCGTGTTGTTTCTTTCTTAGAAGTTGTTCCCACAGAGCTCTGAGAATCTTCATCAAGTCCAAGATCAGGTGTTCCAGTGGCAGACATCCTTGTTTCTTCATCCACTAACATGGGGTCTACAATGTTAAATGAACAATTAGGTTTGGTCAAATACAGACTACCTCTAATAAAAAAAAAAATTTAAAATTCTATATATATATATATATATATATATATATATATATATATATATATATATATATATATATATATATATATATATATATATATATATATATATATATATATATATATATATACACGGTATATATATATATTCCTGAAGTCTCCCTTAGCACAATACAGCAACTTAAAATTAGCTGTGGATTTCAATGCACACCACCCTGCATGGCTTAGCATTCATACATACACACTAAAATTTGGTGCACTTGTTTATTTTGTTTTTTTTTAAGACAACTAATAATCATTCAGCATCTTTAATTGAAATCAACCTACTTGCCAACCTTTACAATACAACACAACCAGAACCCAGCATCCCCTGACATTTCCTTCTGCTCTCCCAAATTCAAGTTGCCCTTAAGATTATAACTGGTTGCCTCCCCTCCGCACCTATTCACCATCTTCAGACTCAAACAAAAATCCTCCCCCCATAAGGGCCGATCTTGACATGATAGGATGTCAATTTCACAGTAAATTACTCTCAATAAATCACACCCTATTTCAAACACTACAACAACCACCTGCACCTAGAAGGTTGAAAGCCACACCTGCGGAATACTATTCTGATATATACAGTAGACTGTCTCCCCCCACCACAACCACCACCCCCATTATTAAACACATTCCCACTCAATTAACCCAAGAAATATCTAGGCATACCATAACAATACCATTCTTCAAGTATGTCCTCCCAAAATCTCCAATAGCCAAACATGGGTAATGCTGTAACTATTTCAACAATCCCTCTCCATAGTGTCAAAGATGTCATTCCCAAACAACTCATTATATAGATTTCCCTGCTTTGGTGAACATTAGACACAATTTTAATACCCTTAAGTTAACAGATCTCCGGGTACGGCCAGCACTGGTGGCAAAGTATCTCAAAATTACCCATTTCTTGTTAGAGGGGAGCGTGGGGAAGGGGGTGACAAAGTTTAAAAAAAAAAAAAAATTGTGTAAAGCTTGGTGATTCCAAAGTACAAATGATCCACAAGACTCAAGAAGCCTTCAGGGATGAAGCAATGGGCACCACCCAGATAAAGGAGTGGTACAACCATTTCAAAGGTGGTCGCACATCAGTGGAGAGTGAAGCACGTTCAGGCAGGCCCTCAACCTGCCAAAAATGTCCAAGTGAGGACCCTGGTGATGCAGGATCATTGAATCACGATCAGAGAACTTGCAGACGAAGTAGGCGTCAGCATTGGATCCATTCATTACATTATGAATGTGGATTTGGCTTTCAGGAAATCTCAGGGAAGTTCATACCAAAGCAGCTAACGATTGAGCAAAAGCAATGGCGCTTGGAAATTGCATAGGACATGCTGGAGACTATGAACAGCAATCTCAACTTCCTCAACACAGTGATCACTGGCGATGAGTCCTGGGTTTCTGGGTACGACTCAGAAACCAAGTTGCAGTCATCACAATGGAAGCATCCAACATCCCTGAGATAAAAAAAAGCAAGGCAAGTCCACAGCAGTGTCAAAGTCATGCTGAGCATCTTCTATGACTCCAGTGGTGTGGTTCACCATGAGTACACGCTACATGGCACAACCATCATCAAGGAGTATTACCTAGAGGTTCTGTGTTGCTTTCATGATGCTGTGTGACGCAAATGGCTAAATTTGTGTACAGTGAACAATTGGCAGCTCCATCACAATAATGCATCCACCCCATTCTTCATATGTTCTTCACAATTTGTGAGGGGGTATAGTTGTGGCCCACCTGGGCCACGGGATGAACCCTACACTTTATGATATGCCATAGTGAGGGTCCGTCGCGGTCCTGTGAAGCTTTAGGGTGGATTTTCAGACTGCAGTGAGTTCTCACTAATAGGTATAGTGGGGTCGGTAACGCTGGGCTTTCTTTCCGACTTGGGTCATATTCTTACTACTACTTTTTGCCACAGTCTGCGCGCCACGTTACCCCTTGCCCCCAGTCTTAGGGAGGAAGAAAGGTGATAATATATATATATATACTTATACACACTATATATATATATACTGCTCTCCTCTCTCTCTATATATCTCTCTCTCTTTCTCTCTCCTATATATATATATAAAGATATATATATATATATATATATATATATATATATATATATACGGTATATATCAAACAGTCATACTAGTATTGTATTAAGGTAAGAAAAATTAGGTCTTTATATTACTAAGTTAAAAACCAATAATCATTCCTTAAATTAAAATATAAACATTCAAACTTACTTGATTTTCCTTTTCCTTTTTTGTATTTTTGAACTATTGTTTTCTTCTTACGTCGGCCAAATCTAACAGGTCTTACGTTTTCTAGTTCTTTGTCTTCTTCATTTTCATCAGGAATGTCTTTAGTATCCATGGAACTATCATCAAGTAAACTCTCTGAAACAGCTGGATCTTCTTTTAACAGAGGAGATGGAGCTGCAGACACTTGGCAACTATCAGCTGGAGTGGACGTTGAAGGAGATGTTTCCCCAGACTCACAAGGTGTTTCAACTAATGATCCTTCAATCGGAGTGAGATTATTGGATTCTACTTCCATTGCAGAAACTTCTGATTTTTTATCCAGTTCTGCTTCAAGTTCATTACATAAACCTGTTGAGGTTTCACTCTGAGGAATAGGAACAAAAGTTGCCTCAGTATTTAAAGGTGGTTTAGTTATGGTAGAAACAAGACATTTTTCATCACTAATATCAGTCTCAGCAACAATATTTGAAATTGGGGATACATTCTTCAATGTACCTTCAAAACTTGGACTCTCTTTGCATTCACTTGAAACTATAGAAGTAACATTACTGACAGTTTCTGCAGAAAGTTCTTTCTCCTCTTTTTCCTTTTTATCATCTTCAAACTTTTCATCCTCTTTATTTAATGCAGCAATTGCTTCCTTAGATATGATTGGTACCAAATCAGATGTTGCAGAAATAAGTTCATTTTCACCATCTTTAATGTCCTTGGAAGAAATGTTCTCAACATTACTTTGCACAGTTTTCTCTACCTCTGATATAGAAGAATCTTTTCCTAATTTCTCTGCATCAACTTCTAAAATCTGATTACAAGGTAATTTAGATGTTATCTCATAATCCATAAGGGAATCAGAAACATCTTTATTCTGTTCAATCAAATTTGCACTTGAACTGTCAGTAATAGGAGTAGATATTTCTCTACTCTCTGAGTTAATAGTCTGTGAAATATGAGATGAACATTTGGTATTAGTGATACAATCTTTGTCCTTCAAATCTGCATCATGTTGTGTCACAGGTTCTGATGATTGAACAACAGAAACTGATACATATTTGGTATTAATGATACATTCTTTATCCTTTAAAGCTGCACCATGCTGTGTGGTATCTTCTGATGATTGAACAACAGAAACCGATACTTCCTTTTCATCCTTTTCTTCGTTTATATTAATAATGGAACTATTCAAGGATTCCTTAAGTGTTAAACTATCTAAAGGGACTGGAGAGCTGCTCTTTGGTAATAAAGACTTATCTTCAGTTGATGCTGTTGTAGTTGTACTAGTTACTTCAGAATCCAGGTGAACTTTTTTATAATTATCTGGTTCCTTTTCACAAATATCTGCTTCATTTTCAGATAACTTCCGTTTTTCACTTTTATTTAGATCACTATCTGATTCCATTATCCTATTAAAAAGAAAAAAAATCATCATTCTCACTAGTATACAGTATGTTAAAATTAATATTTTTTGGGTTGTACACTTTATTTTTTACTAGTTTAATATATTTATCCTACATTATTGATTAATTTATCACAATTTTGAATATAAACTCTCGGTTGGCATGATGAAGTGAAATTTTACAACTGCAACTACTTTCATTTAAATTTTAACTACCAATTCTGACTTCTTATAACTGGTTGCTTGAAATAACTAATAGGCCTAATTACATTCTAAATTACTTATTTAAAATCATGGCATTGATTTCATTCAAATAGGGAGTTAAATCTGTCTCAAATAGAAACATAGGTCACAGTGAAAATTCATTTTCAAACACTAAAAAAACTTTTTTTTTGTTTTTTTTTTTATGTGTATAAGAATATTTCAACTCTTTAACTGCAATATGTGAATTTATGCCAGAATTTTAAGTGTCAAAGTACAGTTTAGAAGCTGGAAACTGGTTCAATAAAATGTTAGAGATTATGAATGGTAATGTTTATATGAGAGAGTTCTCTATTACTTGTTTTATATAATTAGTGATTTGATAAATTAGAACTAATTCTGCTTTTATAAAATATAGCTATATATATATACCGGTATATATATATATATATAGCTATATATATATATATATATATATATATATATATATATATATATATATATATATATATATATATATATATATATATATATATATATATATATATATATATATATATATATATATATATACCGGTATATATATATATATATATATATATATATATATATATACTATATATATATATATATATATATATATATATGATATACTTATATATATATACCATATTCGATACATAGTATAAAATTGATAAAGGTTATATGTCAGGGCAACCTTGTGTAAATCCTGTTGTAAGAGCCGAAATAGTTGTTTCTTTTTTATATTGTCAAGGTCACTGAGGTGACTGTCACCTCGGCGTGCCATGGGGATAGAGTCAGTTAGAAAATAAACCCCGGAGAGCTAACAGCTTTGCTCTCTCTCAGGATAATAACTTGTAAGGTTATCAAAGACACATTTAAAGAATAATTGATATTGTAGGAATAAATATTTCTTTTTGAACAATAGTTAAAACACTTAAATTGTGTCCTTGTAAAATAATCATTAGAAGTCATTAATAAAGAAGAAATAAAAAGAAGCGTTTCGCTATTCCAAAACTATTTTATTATTTGCTATATCAAAGTGATCTCTTAAATAGGGCCAATTAATCATTATAAAGATCAGTCTTTGTACATAGTTTTGGTGGACCCCAGGACAGTGACAAAAAAACCCCCTTTCTAATATAGGGGGTGCATAAAAAAAAATAGTGATGATATTGAAAAGGAAAGTGCCAAAAAACAAATATAGTGCTAAGTGAAGTGACCCATATACTGAGAAAAAAAAAAAAATTAACAAAATAAAATCTAGTGCGTTAGATCAATAGCTCTCAAACTTTATTACATAAGGAATGAAGAGTGAAAAATCCCGTTATTTAAAATGCACTAAACTAACCATGAAAAAAACTCATTTCAAGCTATCACCGGCAAAAAAAAAAAAAAAAAAATGAAACTGGGCAGAAGGGACTTTAAGATGCGCAGCCATAAAAAAAGATCAAGACCGGGAGGGGTAGGGGAAAGTCAAGTACTGCTTCAAAAGCTTCGGCGAAAACTTCGAACGTTTCCCCCTCTTCCCCCAAATGCTGGAGAAGAAAATTCAAATTCGGAGGAGGAAGGGAGTCAGGACTCCATACCCCGCTACTGACAAGTCTGTTACCCCACAGTCTCCCCCTCGTTAGGGAGATTCCAAAGACCAGTCTGCCTATTGGCGCCATTCCAAAAAGTTTAGATTTGCGTAATATAGTGACTTGGTTACACACAGGGTACTGTTTTAAAATTAATGGAGTGGATGATCAAAAGAACGCGTGAGAATATTAGCATCCGTTCTCCCCATGATATTGTAGCAACCATCAAATTTCCATTGGGGGGAGATTGCTTTCAAAAGTTAATTGCTTCGATCGAGGAAGCTTACGCTCCCAACCTGAGAAGTCAAATCAGTGAGATTTTCAAAAAGGAAGAAAAGAAAAAGACTTCCAGGATTTTGGCAAGATTTCGTGATGTTATGGGAAGAATAGGATTTGATCTGCTTGCTGAAACAGTGCGCCTTTTGTACATGAGTTGTTTATTAATGAGCTTCCTTCTCGCATACAAGAATAATGACTCTGCTGGCCGATAGCAGTCTTGAAAAAATCACAAAGCTAACGATAACACTAAAAACTTTTATGGAATGCTACGAAACCCCCCATGAAAGAAGGGGGAGAGATTATTAGGGGCGGTAAATCATCTTCAAGGAGGGCAGTTCCGACTAAGAGCGGCTCATATGGTGAGAGTGAAATAAACAACAACAACAATTCCCCAGTTTCGAAAGAGGCGAAAGTAAATAAAGAGTTCTTTCGGGAGATGAAAGGACTTCTTAAGTCTCTCACCCAGGTCGCAGGCCAGCTGAGTGAGGCTGCTGCCAAACCGAATCGATCAGAAGAACAACCATCATTTCAAAATAGAAGAAATGCTCCGAGGGAACGTAAACAAGGCAACACTGTAAATGCCGAGTTGCTAGGCGAGTTATGTAAACCATATATATAGTTTTCTTTCTTCATTAATCTCTACAACTTTTGTGGCCTTCACACTAAGTACTGCTTTATTGAACTTCACCTCTCCTCATCTAAATCTCATCTCATATTCAAAACAGAAACTTGGGTGTTTGAATATTCCAACAGAAAACCTTACCCTGTTCCCTCTTACTGTCTCTATCCTCAATTTTCAGCCAACAGCAGTTATTGTGTCTAGCGATGTGTTTTGTTCCGTACTTTGATTTAGAGTTTCCGAATATTCTAACCTAATGCTCAAGTTATACTGTCCATAATAAATTAAAAACATACACATTCGTCTCTCTCGTCGTCTCTCCTCTCTCTCTCTCTCTCGTTCTCTCTCTCTCTCTCTCTGTCTCCTCTCCTCTCTCTCTCCTCTCTCCTCTCTCTCCATTCTCTTCTCTCTCTCTCCTCTCTCCTCTCTCTCTTTCTTCCCATTTCTCTGAATCATCATTCTTGGTGATTTCAAACGTTCACCACGGCCAATTGATTTCCTCTAATTCTCAAGATAAAGTTTGATGAACCGATGAACTTGCTACCCACTTTTCTATCTAGAATTACTTCGAGCAGTTTAGTGCATCCTCTTAACTCACGTATCATCTTATCGTCTTGGGAGATGAACCAAGCATTCTAGACCTTTACTCAACTTCTTATCTTTCTCCTATTCTGTTAAAATTCCTTTCCTCTCGGAGTTTCCCGATCCTCCGACCACCTTCTAATCCCTGTTCTAATCTCTTCAAGTCCCTTCCGCAGGAAGACCCCCCGCCTAATGCGAGAAAACGTTTGACAACTTTGAGGCCGCTAATAGTCGGACTTGGGGTCGTAACTTCTTTGATTTCCCATGGAATGACTAACAGCTTCCGTGGAAAGGGTCCCTTGGAGTTTGCAAAGGCGCAGGCTAATTTTTCTCTGGCATGGAGGCGTGCACCCCCCTTTGGTTCTTCCTCTTGCCCTCCTTTAAGATTTTCAGAAAGCACAACTGCGGTTTAACTTCAAATAAATGCTGAGGCTCTTTACTCAAACCTTTGCTTCTAATTCCACATTAGACGATTTCCAGTGTTATTCCTTCTTCTACACCTCCCTCCAACATATTTATGCAATATTGTATTTCTTCAAAAGGTGTTTTTTCTGCTTTCTCTCAGAGCTTTAACACTAAGAAGGTGGTTACTGCTTCTGTTGGTATTCTGCCTGTAGCTTCAAAACTTGTGCTTCAGATTTGTACTCTTTCCTTGTTAAAATTATTCTCTCTGTCTTTCTATTTTGGTCTTCCCTTCTTGCTGTAAAAGTTCTCCTATACAAAAAAAGGGAACCAATCTCAACCCTCCAACTTTCGCCAAATGTCTCTAACTTTCTGTTCTTTCTATATTTTTCGGATCTATTCTAAATAGGAAGATTTGAAGACATCTCAATACTTCTTAATCTTCATTCTGATGCATTAAGAAGCAACTCCTACTTGGTGACCTTTCTCCGTCTTTTCTGTTTCTTGGTTTCTCTTTCCTTCAATATTTTGATGAACGCCACCGTTCATCTTTAAATCTATAAATAGATGGTGGTTACTCATGGTTGTTTTAACCTGCATCTACTTCTTCTACTTGTATGTATATCTTTTTCTCTAAATACTTATCACAATAACCCGCACTTTCCTCATGTCGAACTGATCTTCACACCTCTCAATAAATACACATCCTCATTTGAGATGAACGTCCCTTTTCAACAAACAATTAGCTTCACGCAGCGCTAGAGGGTAATCCTTGGATCACATTGCTTCTGATTATCTTGAATTCTCTCTCGAGAGCATTGAGATCAACTCTAGATTCAATTTATCTTACATATTATTCAAACATTGAGCATCTTCACGATGGTTTCTCACCTCAACTACTATAAAATCTTTTTCATCTACAGATATAACATCTTCTTATGAAAACACACTAAACTCAAAACCTTCGTCTGTCCTTAATATTCCTTTTGGTGTTTCTACTTTTCTCGAGACGGCTTTTAATTGGCAACCGTTTTTCTACCATATAACTGGGAAGCACCTTTTTAAACCACTTCCATAATATGGTTGGTGCTCTGAGGCGCACTCTCAGAATTTCTTCACGCCATCCTCTATGGTCAGTTGTTCTCTGAGTCACTGCCTCCCACACTTTTTCATGCATCTGGAGTGAATTCCCTTTACACTGCTCCTCTTCAAATGTTGAGTCCCCTAGGGCTTTTCGTCTTCATCATATTCGATTGTTGCTTCATCTTTAATTTCATCACTCACTTTATTCCAATCTAACTGCACTTCTCAACTCTTCAGTCACATACCTCCAACATTTAGAAGGGTTTGTGCGGCAAATTTTTCCACACAGTTTCCAAGCTTTTTTACCCCAATTACTCTCGCTGACCTCAGACTTAGCAGCTCTGCTCAATCTTCCATGGTAAGACTGGTAAAGTCTGGAAATTCTTACACACTTCCGTTATCTAAATTTTCCCTAACTACTTACCTTATAAACATTTTTGTCACTTTCGCTGTGACATTTTTTGTCATCTGTTGATATTTAGATCTCATTCCGTTATTGAAAAGCGTCTGCAAAATTATAAATTCTGTTTGCTTAACTGTAAGAGCACTAATTCCAGCTGACTATTCCTCTTTCCTTGAGAACAAGGGGAACAGTAATAATATTTTTATATTATTTTATAATTTTATATTTATACTATATACATATTCTCTCATTGTATATATATAAATAATATATATAATTTACATATCAATAAATATATATATATATGATACTATATACATATATATACTATCAATATATATATATATGAACATTATCATTATTTTACTATTTTATATATATATTTTTATAGATTATATAAACTCTTATTTATATATATATTATAATATATAATATTATACATAATATCTATTATTATATATATATAATATATTATATATATACATATTTATTTAAAGGCTTTGCGAAATTAATAATAATACAAAATATATATCTATATATATATTATTATACATAATATATAATTATATCTATAATATATATATCATATAATATATATTATATATTAATATATAATATATATATATATACCGTACAATATATATTTTTTCTTATTTTTTTTAACATTATTCGCATTGACTTTTTCGCTTTTGTCTTTGATAAGCACTTTATTTTTTAACTAACATTAAAATTATTTGCATTCACTCGGGATGGAGATTAGAACTGTTTTTGGGGATGCAAAATCCTTGAGCCAAAATTTAACAATTTTGCGTGTATTTGACATTGTTAGAATGAGTTAAACTAGTCACCGTCTCAAAAGTATGCACACAGTAATTTTGAGTCACAAATCCGACTTAATATAGCTCATCACTAAATATGATAGGTTCCTCGTGTTAACTATGATAGCAGTTATATTCCCTAGAAATCAAGCTGTTGAAGAAATTCCCGCTAAAATGGCAAATCTCTTATTCCAGTAGTGGTTTTTAGGGATTTACTTCGATATTGTTTCCATTGGTATCGCAAGACAACGCAAACCTACACTTTGCAATCGTAATTAATTCTCGGAAAGGAAGAATGCCAATCCAGGTTAAGTAAATAATCGCACACCGCAAGCAAAAGCAAACATGGAAAATGTAGAACACAAAATATTGAAGCTTTAAAAAAGTAATAGGCTATCCCAATATCGCAGTTTAAGGGAACCGAAGCCAGATTAATTCTCAATTGTAAGGGCTATAATTATCCCTATACATACATATATTTTTGTGGGCACTCGCCACACAGCGATTAAAATTATAAATTAGGTAGACTAGTAGTATTTTATCCAGTGAAAATCTCTTATATGTAATGGCTGATTCCATTCATGTTTTCGTCACATTGTTGAATATCTTCGGATTTTTGAGTTCGGCTAACGTTATTACAGTATCTTTTGGGTCGCTCTTGTACAACACACGGGTGCTGGCGAATTAGGAAACACTACAGAGATGTTATTTGAAAAGAAATGTAAATCTTATAGAGCTTAATGAACTAAGTTCTCAGAATTTGTCAAAATATATCCAGTTTTAGACGTCTTATTCTCATTCTCTGAGGAATGGTGAGCATACTCACTTTTACAGTTTTCCCCAAGTAGTCATGCTGTTGATAATTATTTCAGAAGCCAAAATCTGTGTAGTTTTGGGCTCTATGGAACCCTCTCAATGAACGTCAATATCAGGTGAATAATCTTAGTGACGTTATTTAAATGGCAATGTTGGGAAAATGGAAACCTATCCAGATGATGTCACTGTATCATGAGAGATAGCTGGTGCCAATATAAACGAAAATTATGTTTCTTTCTTGAGTGACACAAAACAAACTCGTCAGTCATGCAACATTAAGAATTGTTGTGACATTTCTCGAGAAACCACGGTACGTTTCCAAGCAGAAGTTTCTCAACTTAAAAATATTAGTCAAGTTGGCGGCACACTTTAATAACTCTGATAATTTTTTTAAACCAATTAGTCAATTGCGTCGCACACTTGTATCATTCCGACATGTTCAGCTACTAAGATTGGTAGAACTTCCCCTAATATTAATTACAAAATACCACATTGGCCTCCCAGTACATAAAGTTCCCGCTACATCCAATTCTTCCAAGCTTAAAAAACTATTTGTTTATTGTACTAATTTTCCTTTTCTTTTATTACAACATTTAATGTTTGCCCGGGATATAAATCAAAACCTTATGAATCTCTCTGCCCCCAAATTTACTCTGCCAAACCCCTCACTGAGCTCTGTAAAACTATAACACAATAAATCACTCATTACTTACCAATCCATCCATTGCAACTCTTAACATGACCAACGATATCAAATCTCATTAATCAACGTCCATTAACATATCTGTCACTTATACTGGGTACCTCCAATCATCTTAAAGAACTCAACTTCTACCATTTTACCCTAATATGCATCATAAGTTTCTAGCTTTAAAATCGCGTATACTCTTTGTTTCGATTATGATACGGACAATCCAGGTCTTTCACTTTGAGCTAACACAAAAACTACCTCTGAAGAGAGTTCTCCACTCTCAAACTAATAACTTCACATCTCTTACCTTCCTAGGCAATCCTCAATTTTCTCAATGTAAGTCACGGATATCAATAAAATCGAGTGACAAGCAACGAGACCGATATTGAGATCTATTATCTCTCTCCAAAACCATACATGAGGGTTTTAGATTCGGTTACCTTCTCTCAATTCCTCTGTACATTTTTTATATTGGGAATCAAATGGATAACATGTAAATGGAAAAGCTGTTATAATTTGTATTATGCTTATTCTATTAATCTTAGCTAACGATTAATATTTGATACTATTTAAAACTATTCGGGAATAATACGAAATATTTAAATAGAACTTGTGGAGCATAAGCGTGGTTATTGTTAACTATAATAACGTAAGTGATCTATATATATAGATCGAAAAACAATTTTTGTAATAGAATTAAAATATACTTATTTTTGTATAAAATTTGCCTTTCCTACTCTCCTATTGCTGTGAGGGAGGATTCTGATGCGACCTGATCCTAAGTAAATGCAAAGGAAGATTTATAATATTAAATAATATATAATATATTAAATTAATATAAATAATATAATATATATATACATATATATATAATAATTATATATATTATATAATATATATTAATATAATATTAATAATAATATATTAATATATAATATATCCATCCTAGCTTATACATATGTTTTATTTTTTTCAACATTATTTTTATAAATTTTTGATACCTCAGTTGTCGGGAAGTACTGGTGATAGGTGGCGGTGCTATCCTAAAAAGGCCCGCCCAGGTACCCCGGTTAGAGACAATAGCTTCAGAGCACTGCCCCAGACACTTTTATTATCAATTATTTTCCTCCTTTCGCCCCGCACCGTTATATATATTAATAGCATCCGTACGCATTCACCATTGGAGTTCGACCTGAAATTTTGAATGAGTAATATACGTAGCTAAACTATATCCAAAATAAGTGCAACCATAGCTACTAGCACTGTCAATATTATATATTAGACGTATAATCACTGCTAACCTAATATATTACCTAGCACCCGTTATGCGGTCGCCACAATATTCACTACTACCTTATAATTAGAAATTAAGTAGCATTCTCATTAGCTCACTATATATTCACTTACCCCTATATTATGGTTTATGTTTATGAACTATAAATATCAAATCTATATAATACGGTATAATATATACGGGGTATATTATACTGAAAAAATATTTCATTTTTGAAAAACAAGTTTTCAGTTATTGACACTAGTTTGCAACAATTTATTGTCAAGCTTCATGGGCCTTTAGACTTAAGGGCTATTGTACGCTGCATCTAATTATTAATATTAAATACATTCTTTAATAATCAGTAGGATTCAAGAAGGGAATCTTTATTAAATATAAAAGACTTAAAAAAACCCGTTTTGAAATATTTAAAAAAATAAATATGTCCGCTTCGACATAAGATCTGTAAAATAATTAAAAAAGTATCACCTTTTTTATTTTCACAACCCTCTATATTATATATTAATATATATATATATCATATTAATATATATATATATATATATTATATTATATATATATAATAATATATATATATATATATTACAAAATATTTTACTATATTAACAGACACATATATAAAAAATTTATATAGGGAGTTATAATATATATATAATATATATATAGTATATATATATAATATTTTTATTAATATATATTATTTTATATATAATATTATTATAATTTGACTACTACTTATACAAGATATATTATTGACCTACGAGCCGCCACTTAGATTAATATTATATATATATAATATATAATTAAATATATTAATATATTATAATAATAATGGGGATTTGGCACATATCAGGATAAAATTACAATTTGGGTAATTTTAATAATCAGTATATTGATTTTTACATACAATTATTATTATTTATATATGATTTTTTAGATTAAAATTATGCTGGTTATTAATTTATCTAATTTAATAATTATTAGTTGCTTCAAACGCTGATTTAAGGTACTTTTTCGGATTAATCTTAATTAGTCATATGTAATAAAGTAGAAATTACTCAGTACAATGTTAGTTTTACAATATCTATTTCTCAATAAAAGAAATAAATAAACTAATTATTAGAATATAATTTATTGTATATTTCTAGAATATTATAATAAATACTGAATAATATATATATATTATAATATATATATTTATATATACTTTATACCACTAATATATGAAAAAAAATATCTCAAACGTACTATATCATTATTATATTATATCATTACTATCTTTACTATTATAACTTTACTTATAAATTTCAACATAACCTTTAATTAACGTTACATATTAGAAGGATATTTATTATTTAATACAATTCTTCTCACTACCTCACTTTACCATCTATACACAATACTAATAATATAGTTGTCCATAAAACTGAACACTTTAAGAAATATAACTTTAAAAGTATCTATATATACCTATAGCTCTTATTTCACCAGAACCAATAGTCTCACTTCAATATAAGTATATTATTCATATATTAACTATACAGTTTAACACATACCCTCATGTAAGACCCTAGCGTTCACACTTATTTCAAGAATTAGCCCTTTACATCATTTACATAATATACGCATTTATATCATTTTTTCATTCCAGTCCACTACTATCTAGCACCTATCACACAAACTTTCCTTACACACTTACTACATAATTATTTTATATACAGTCGGGTTATATCTACTATTTTTCATATTATACCAACATATTCTAATATCGGTATATAAACTCAGACACTTATTATAGCTAATTATATTGATTTATGTCCCGCTGCTCACCATTATATAATATGTAATCTTATAAATTATATAACAGCTATAGAAAAAGAATGCTATACACAACCTCACATAATATTATTATTATATATATAAACAATATATATAATATATATAATCTATATATACTTATACTTATTCCTCGATTTTTATACTTTCTCAATACTTTCCCCTTTCTTTTATATTATTTTAAGCAAACTTACTACTACTCTAGTAGAACTTACTTAAATACTCTCTACTACCAATCCTCTTCTATCAAACTTATTATCCTTTTAGGATAGATAAGATGAAAGTGGCAGAAGCGCCGCAATACCGAAATATCAGTAAATCTCACGGAAAACTAAATCCAAAAGTATCATCATCGAGTAATTAGGTGGACAACCCCTCACTCTCTACAATTCTCCCCTATTTTACGCGAATAAATCACTTGATTCAGCCGGATCCCGAATGACTTTTATTTTCAATTTCCGCGTCTCCATGTCGACAGGGAAAAATCACAAGAAAACTTACACTGAGGATACAATCTAATTCTTTCACAAAAAGGTTGAACTTTTCTTGGATGGACTATATTCTGATGACTAGATATACAAAGTATAATTTACAGCGCCAAAGAATGACGCTGATTACTCACTAATATTTACATCGAGCATGAGCACTACCACCTCCGCTTTCTTAGGTTCGAGATCATTCGGATGTCTACATATTTGCATATTCTTCTAAAGGATGACTCAAATTCATGTGCGGCACTACGTAAGGAAATCCTAGATACGACGTTACCTTTCGATTCACATAATCGCAGTAGCAGCAAGTTACTGCGGTCGTTATTCGGGAAGCATGTGGTAAACTTAGTACATCTACATGTATGGATGCAATCAGACCTGGATGAAGTCTATCACCAATCTGAAATACAGTCGGATGGTCCCGTCATTGTTCACAGCAGGGTGACACTGGAACGATCTTGTAGTCGTAGAGTTCACTAAATTGCAGCAGTCAGTATATCTTCCTGAGCTAGTTCCGGCTATTGAGGTTGCACTGAATATATATTTTGGAGTACATAATCATCGATCACAAGATACCAAGCAGTCTTATTACCAGTAAGAACGCATGAAGCAAAGTCAGCTGCGGATATAACCAAGTCAAGATATACTGAAGTAACTACATTGTGTAATTCGAGTGAAGTTGCAGGCCTACTACCCGCTATGGGACTCCCAGCATTTATGCAGGTGAGTGGCGACTGTTATTGACACTTCCAAGAGCAGTTAAAAGTGTGGGATCAATGGCCTAACTAGCGCTATTGAAGTTCTAATTTCGTCGTTTCATGTCAAATGGTACTACGTACGGCTCGAAAAATGGAGTTTATGTGGCCAAAAAATATGCCAAAGTCAATTTGAGAAAGACGCGCTTTAAATAAAATTGATGATTGATATATTTGTGTTGGTAATTCTCTTATCTTCTCGTCCTCGACATCATCCTACCTAAATGATGGTAAAAATATCATTGCTCTGAGGTTTCAATCCTGGCTAAAAAGCAGGGATTTTCTGACAACTCACTCACTCCCCACCTACCTGTTGCTATTTGGGACAAACATACGGCCGGTTAAGCCCAAGTATCACTGACCAAAAGAGAATCCTACCCGAGGGAATACCTTGACGTCAGTCAGTATGACGCACCGGAACAGTATTTGTTCACTGTGCACACATCACCTTGTACATGTAAAAGAGAAATACGTTCATCTTTATCCAGTCCACACTACAACGAAATAAAGACGGCGAGTCTGAATGAATATCACACTTCGTTGCAGAGGACCTGGACCAATGACCTGGGAAAGATATCCGCTATACTATGTTCAACGATCTTCCTGGGTCTGAGTGACTAAGAACAAAAAAAAGCTGAGGGATACTCTTTATTGGCCCACAAATCCGTACGAGACACTCCTCCGTGACTACTGACAAAACTTCTAAAGCTACAAACAACGACTGATGTCAGGCAAGAAGCGTGGGAAATATTCGGCTTTTTTCAAGATATTGTAATGTAACACAGAATTTTTCCTGAAGGAACAGGAAAGCCGAGAACCTTACTAAAAATAAGAGTTATCAGGACTGCTAGAAAACACCTTTTATATACTTCCCATGTGACCATCGTTACGAATAATAATGAATAATAAGGTAAACTGCCCTACTTACATTCTCAGCTAAAGAAAGATTTCCGGATAACCATGGCGTAACCATAAGAGTCATAGGGCCCCCGCAAGTGAAATGGAGTTGAGACCCCTTTGGAACCCATAATATATAGAGAGAGAGCTTCTACTATATAATTTTACTCAATCCCCTTGAACTTATATAATAACCCCTCATATATTACATATAATAAATACCTACACTACCTATTTACTTAACTATATTATAAACTATTCTATACAAAATACCAAAATCAGCAAACAGCTCACACATAACAATCCCTTTACTATCTGGAGAATTAGAATATCTGTGCTCATCATACAAAAGAGTATATTAGACAAATTTTTTAGCCAGATGAATTTTAAAAATGAGTTTTAATATAAAATTAGCTTAATTTAATAAAATAAATCAATGTATTAAATAATATGAACTTATCACTTTATTATTGTTAACAAAAATTAATCAAATTCTCAAGAACATCTTTTACATTCTGCTTCCAAAATATTATTATATACTATTTTTTTTAATATTTAAATTATATTCATTAACTATTTCCCCCTCCACTTCCTTATCACAAGATAAATTAAAAGTATCAAATAACATTATAGTCAATATTAATATATATTAATATTAATAATATAAATAATAAATATATATATATATATAATATATATATAGAATATATTATATAAATAATAATATATATAATATATATATATATAGTATATATATATATATATATATATGCAGAAATTATAATTTTAATGTTAACTTGCCAAAATACGTGAATATCTGTTCTCGGCTTTTCAAAATATATTCGAAAGGATGAATGCTTTATAGCTTACCAAAACGTTTTTTTGCTCTCATTGCCATGAATTTATTAACCAGTTCTTTCAGATCAGGAGTACAACATGTTTCATTTTCAATGCTTAATAAAGCCAATGCACTTAGCCATGTTTTGTGTATATTGTTCCTTAAAAAAGTTTTAATTAATTTGAGCTTTTTGGGGGGGGGGGAAAAAAAACGAAAACCCCCCTTTCAGCTTTGCAGATGTTACTGGTAACGTCAAATACAAATGAACTGCTGTATACAAGTCTGGTAAGCTACTTGCTAAGCAGCTGTTTTCTAAGAAAAAAAAGTTTGCTAAATCTTAATAGTTACCATATTTTCCATTTTCACTTCTGTAAGTCATTAATAGTTTACAGGTCATTAATTGTTCATAAAACCCCAAAGATAAATCTACAAATCGTCATTTTTTGAAGATCTTTTTGGGTAGCCTTTTTCTTGCAACTTTCATTTCGTAGCTCTGATCATTGCTAACAGGTAGCACAAGTAAATAGAACATAAACTCATATAATCAATTGATTTCCATTATTTATGATATAATAGCTTAACATGATGAACACGATGAGGTAGTTAATCTTTCAATTAATTTAATATAATATCAATAAAGAGAATTTAATTGAAAATCACCTATTCCTAAATAATATAAGGGCTGATCACAATATAGGTTACTTCACTTCTTTCATAAGAATATAAAATGACCTTCAATTCAAATAAAACAATAATTAACCTGTATTTAACGTCTGGAATGTAAATTTTTTACTTCAATGTTCCAATATGTGCTAACTCCTGATAGTTTTCTCTCTATCATATACATACATCTTCAAAATTTGGTTGTCAGTTAGCTCACATAAGTGGTGTGACTTTAATGTCTTGCTCGCTCCAAGAGGTTAAGTGGACTATTTGGAAGATATTGGGTAGTTGGTGCGATGGATTCTTATGCACCATATTTTTGAGAGCAACACTGATCTCTTTTTATCCAATAACTTTAACTATTGAACCACCACAAGCAAGAGAATAACTCAAAATTCTAACTTGCTTCCTTTTGTAATGAATATATGGGTTTCAGTTAATTCTGTTTCACTTTGACTTATTATAAATTCATTAAATTTCACTTGTATGATAAAAGAACTTATAGCGAAATACTTTTTGAAAATTTTATCTCTGCAAAGCTTACGCCTTTTCGTAGTTCTATCTTATTAGCATGATCATAAATAGTAACTTGGGTACAACTATTTTATTTAGATGTTTTCATAAGTATGATGCAATTATCGAGTTTTATTTATTGAAACAGTTACTGTTAATCGTATTCCTTGGCTAAATACCTATATATATATTAGAGCTGTACCGGAAATTTACCAATTAAACATAATTTATTAACTTTTCCAGTTTCGGGGTCATAAATTCTTTTGAGAAGAGCCATTTATATATTACTTTTATGAGAATTATTAATAGAACTTAAAAATTGAATTCAATGAGCTTGTCACAATGATAAATATATTATTCTTGAGCATGGTGAAAATTGATAATCTATATAAAAACATACGAGCGCCAATAGAAAGTTCCTAGAATATTTACCCTCTGAACTATATATTGCTTACCTCCAGAATAATGCCTTGATTCTGCATTTTTCTCTAATTTAATGTTTAGTGTGTTGAGTATCATATCCGTGCCCAGGTAATTGGTATTGGTATTTTAGAGTAAATTTGTTTTTTTTTTTCTCAAAGTGTCCGAACGCTTGTGCTCATTGTTACTGTTTATATATAATCGCAGGTATTAGAGTGCAAGTGGAGTGTGCAACGCTGTCCTTAAGGGCACCAACAGCCGATATATTTTCACACCTCCGAGACAAATTGTGATAATGATACAAATATCGGAGGATATTTTTCAAGCGCCTATTGGTTTTGTGACTCTTATGAACACCAAACTGTTGTTTTTTTGGTGCCACAATAAATATCGTTTAGGGGATTCGTGTTGCGCTGATGAATCTGTAGTCCGAGTGTTCAGGAAAATTTCAAAAAAAAATTTCAATTTTTAATTCGTATTCAACACATTTCCACTCCTATAATTTTGTCGAAATGAACTTCAATCTTGAATAGTATTAATAGGTGCCATTAACTCTCAGTCTTATCAATAGAATTCAGCATGGATATTTGGGTTTTCCGTTATTAATTTAGAGTTTATGATAGACTCAAGGTTGCAAAGCCTATTTCACAAACCCACCATTTCTTAATAATAATATAAGTGTAATGAAAAAATAAAGTCGCGAATATTTTTTTTCCTGTTCGGGAGAAGTGGCTTTCGAGAATTTTCTTGAGTCCTTTCTTTAGAATGGAATATTTTGAAGAATTGGGGTCACTATTTTATAAAGAACGCAGACGAATAGCGAAAAAATTCTACAGCAACGATTGTACGTTATTCCCAGTTTCGTGAGGAGAGCCACATTTTTATTTTAGAGTAACTTGGTATAAGGACTCAAATTGTTTTGGCATTTGTTTCTTAAGGGAACAAACTTATATCAGGACAAAAATGCGTAATTTTGATTGCACACGAATATTTAAGAAAAAAATTATTTGTATTATTTATAAAATAATACAAAAAAATTAGTAATTAAGTAAAACAATAGAAAGATGGTTCCTACAAAAACATATGAATGAACCAATTCTAACATATTTTTATGGTTGAGCGGTATGAGATTTTGAGGAGAAAAAACTTTATCAATATTTCACTTTCCAAAAATTCAAAATGAACTAAAATGCAAATTAAATAAAAATCTCTATTATAAACTTGTCCGAATTCGATATTGCTATCAAATTTTTGGCTTGACTAGTCGGGCAGAGAATTGACAGTCTTAATATAATTTATCTATTAGTAATTAATCTCAATAATATATTTATATGATATAATTAATTTTCATCAAGTTAAACTTATATTAATATACCTTATATATTTATTATTCTAAGTGACACACCCTTATATATATATATATTAGTATATATACTATATATATATATTTGTTGTAAATAAGATTATTAACATATTTCATTATTATTTAAGTGTGTGTACTGTGTTGTATTGACTTTTTTAATTCTGCACACTTATCGCGTCGTTAAACTACCTTTACCTACGTGGGAGCCCCCCTAGCGATAACCGAGAGCGTTTGGTTCTGTCGTGGCCTCGTTTGTAATCGGCACTCCACACATGCGGATAACGCCTCCCAGGCGTTATGTGTTAGAGAGTTCCAATGCAGTTGGTGTAAATCTAAAGTATGGTCCATCAAAAAGATCTTTAAAGTTCAGGAAAATGGAAGGATGTAACCTATTTTTTAAGTGATACAATGCGCGGATATATAATTGAAATAAAATGAATGTAGACATGCTGGATTACTTATTGCTTTGAGAAGAGTTCTTTTGGATTATGTGCTATTTCTCCCCTGACCCCGCTATGCAAGTCCCATGATTTTTAAGTATCGTACATATACTGAAGAGTAAAGTTATCTACTCATCTGAGGATAAGTTTATATTTTAAAAACTAAAACACCCATAAAACCTATACTATATTAAACAATATATAGGATTCATTGTTGTCCTCATTATTTAGCGCTTTTTTTTACATAGTTGTATATATGTTTAACATAATATCTAGTTCAAAAGACATGTATCTAGGTCATTTGCGATTTGTTTCTCTCCCTTCATATATCCAATATTATATATACTAGCTATATAACTTATATATAGGTATCCCTTTATATTCTTATCTTTCAAATTAATACCCTAATATAAATTTATATTATACATTAATATACAAAAAATTATATAATAAATAGTAGTAATTTTATTGGTATAATTATTGGGTTATAATTGGCTTAATAATTGTATGAGTTATAAATTATATAATAATTGGCTGAATTTATACCAGTATTTAGGATATTATAATTATTGGTTAATTTATGAGCAGATATATAGCTAAAAATATCAAATATGTAAGAAGTTAATTTTTGGTATTATCCGCAATAATGGGTTGATAGGACCCTCTGGGAAAGTAAAAGATACAGTTTGAAAAAATTTTTACCACTCAGCATTCGGATGTTAGGCCACACCAATCAACGAATATGCTTGGCACAAACTTATGCGTATTTGTACATATGCAAAAATCACTAGTTAACAATATATTTTGATAGAATTCAGTCATACATCAATATCATCCAATGTGAGAAGATTACCCGTTCACACAAGAAATTTCAATGCTTACCAGTGTTAATATATAATATCAAAGTATATAAATACAAATAGAAAAATACAATTTCTATTAACCTAAATTGATCAAGAACTAATATATATATTCAAATATCATTTAACTGTAAATAGTTCTTGTATTATTTTATAACTTCTTTGAATCGTATTACTTCTTGCATAGCTTAGTAACTTCCTTGAACTGTACTGCTTCAAATACAACTTTATAACATACTTGAGCTTTATTACCTTCTCAATAACTTAATAGCTTACTTGAACTGTATTACTTCTTGCATAGCTTTATAACTTCTTAAACTCTTTTACTTCTTGTATAACTTTATAACCTTCTTGAAATATACTACTTCCTCCATAACATTATGACTTTCTTAATCTGTACTACTTCAGCATAACTTTATAACTTCCTTGAACTATGTAACTTTTTGTATAACTTTATAATTTTCTTGAAATGTACTACCTCTTGCATAACTTTATTACTTTCTTGGACTATACTACCTTCTGTATAACTTAATAACCTCCCTGAACTATACTAATTCATGTATAACTCCATAATTTCTTAAACTGCACTTCTTACAAAACATTATAACTTTCTTGAGCAATACAACTTCCTGTATAACTTTATGACTTCTTGACGGGAAACTTCCTGTATAACTTTATAATTGGTTTCCTTGAGTTGTTCTACTTCCAGTATAACTTTATAATTTTCTTGAACAGTACTACTTCCTGTATATGGTAACTTTAAAACATCCATGAATTATGCTACTTCTTATACAATTTTACTGAACTGTACTATTTCTTATTTTATTTTATTTCTTTCTTTTACTGCCCTTCTTCTTGAATAATCTAAGAACTTTCTTAAACCTTACTACTCCCTGTATAACTTTATAACTCCCTCGAACTGTGCTACTTCCTATGTAACTTGATATCTTTTTAGCCTCTACTACTTCTTGTATAACTTTCTTGGACTGTACCACTTCCAATATAACTTCATAACTTTCTTGAATCGTACTACTTCCTGAATAACAATATTTTCCTTGAACTGTGCTACTTCTTGTTTAGCTACAACTCCTAGTATAACTTTATAACTTCCTTGAACTGTATTACTTTTTGAATTAAACTTTATAACTTTCTTGATTTGTACTACTTCTAGAACTTTACTATTTCCTGTATAACTTTATGACTTTCTTGAACCTGTACTACTTTCTTTATAACTTAATAGGTTCCTTGAACTTTCTTGAACTTTACTACTTCTTTATAACTTTCTTGCTTCCTTCGTTCCTTGATGTGTACTACTTCCTATATAAACTATTTGATATTTTCGTAGCACTCAAAAGAATTAATTACACAAAATTAATTTCAATGCAGTAACTCTTCCTTTAATTCTTCGACTAATATCTCTTCATAACAAGGAGTCAGTGGGACTACGATTCTCATGATTCCAAATTTGCTAGACTTTTAAATAATCTATCTATAGACCAATGCACAACTAATTTCATTCTTTCTTATTTTTATGGTAGTATCATTGTATGTATTATTTCTTGTTGAAACTTCTTCTAAGTTTGTTCTTGCATTTGTGTGGTAAATCTGTAAATTAAATTATATGATGGTTTGTTGATATCAAATTTGTTTGCTGTCGTATTTGAATATAGGAAATGCTAAGAATGTGAGGGTGTAGAAAATGTGAATTAGTTGGTCTACTGTAGGCCTTGTCTTCTCTGTGGATTTCTCTTCAGTCACTCATGTTAGTGATTAAGGTGCATATGAAGGAGAAAACATTATCAATTTCTAAGTTTTTGTTTTTCGTTGTCAGTCCTGAACTTATGGATGCCTTAAGTCTAGGGTTTATTGGTTTGTTCTCTTCATTAGCCAAAGACCAAAGTTTACAAAAAGCAGTGATTGTGATAGAAAGTTCAAATAAGGGTGGCTGCAATTAAGAGCTATGTAAGTGTAGAAGATGAGGGAGTGTAGGAGTTTTTGTTTTGTGTTCTAAGTATTTGTCATTTAAGATTATTGTGACTAATCAGTACCTGTAAGCATGTTACTATATTGTATACTGCCTTTTTGTAACTGTCGAGAAAACTAGATATATATTATTCTGAGTTATATTTATGATATTAACTTTGGTTATAGTTGTAATTGACTCGTATCTATATATACTAAGGTATATTATATATTATATTATGTTTATTATCATTTCGATACTTTTATTATTATCTATATTAATGTTCATCACCATTGTTGTTTAATTTTTATATTTTTATCTTTATATCATATTTACTTTTATTAGTTATTAATTTCTTTTGATTATAAATTATATTTCTTCTTATATTATTTTTTAATTATTTTATTGTCCTGCCCTTGTACTTTTATAGAAGTTCATATCTAAGTGGCTTTCTGGTGTGTATTGGTTGTTGTCATGTGCCCTTCTTATCTACCGTGATTCCTCTTGCTATTGGAATTGCTGAGCACTGTCATTCCTCGTGAGAAGGTCTCGTGATTTGTGATCCGTTTAAACTACCTTCTATCTTTCGGGCGAAATTGTGTATGTAAATTCTATTGGTATACATTATAGGAATGTCAGAGTAATAATGTTGAAGGAAAAGAGCATGAGGTAGATGATGTTTAGAAAGGGCAAATTTTTGAATTTTGCTCGCTGTGACTGAAACAAAGATGAAGGAAAAGTGAAGGTTGAGTGGTGTGGTGTTGATAATGTGTACATTCTGGTTGGAAAGGAATGAGTAGAAGTGAGAGAAAGGGAGTTTGCAATTATTTGATGAGTTGAGCCTGAATTGGTCAAAGCTATGGTAGAGACTTTTATGTTGTTGAGGTCCTAGAATTTCTAATGTTTTTAAATTTAAGTTTGCAAACGTCATTGTATGTGTCAGGTTTGTGACGTATGGTCATCTGTAGGAAATTGTTGAACGAAGTACGATTTTTTGGTGATAATCTTGAATGATGCCTGGATGGGTAAGTAAGAAGCTTCAGATTGATAGTATTTGGGGGACCTGGATTGGATAGGTGATCAAAAAAGGGATGTGCATATAACAGGTGGTTTTTTGGTGGCGGAAGAAAATGAGAATGGTAGGAAGGTTGATTGATTTTTAATGTAGAAGAGAAGGTATGTGTGTTAAGTTAATTTACTGTCCACTTTAATACATCATGATAGTATCCATAAGTATATTTTTACTAGAGTTGGTGTAAGGTAAGAGATGGTATTCGAAGTGAAAAGTATGATTGATTATTTGTGTTGGTGAAGAAGGAGATGTTGAATGTATGTGTTGGATGTTAATCAGTGAGGGGTTTATGGAATGGGATTTATCGGATCATTATGTTGTTCTATGTAAATTTAAGTTAGTGGGGGGACGAATGAAAAGAGAATGGTGATGACGAAAGGAAGTAGGTAAATATTAAGAATGTGAGAAATTAAGTGTGAGCAAAACAATATATGGATAATATGTAAGATTATAGCCGCTCGCGTATAAAGTAGTTGAAATGTGAACAAGTTGATACTGAACAAATCTGGGGGCAAATGAAGGAAGCAATGTTAGTGTGTCATAAGGAAGTTTGTTGTGGATGTGCTAAATGTATAGGAAGATATTAGAATGTTAACAGACGAATTGGTGGAATATGATAGAGGTGATGAAAGCGGCTTAAAGGTAAAAAGAAGCATGTTGAAATGTACTAAAAGCAAATCATGAAATTTCAAAAGAAAGAATGCTAGAATATATATAGGAGAAAAATAGAATACTAAATAGGTGCATTACGTATAGGATGATAAACAAGAGGAAATGAACAGTTTGGAAGGAGGATTGAATAGGGACTTATCAATGGATATAGGAAGCTCTCCTGGAAGGCCGAAAGGTTTAGAATGTATGAAATCAAGTGAATTCTGCTTAGAATTAATGAATAGGATGGTGCTTTGTTAACTGATTGAAAATTGCTTTTGTAAATATTATATTATGAGGTTTTAAGTGTATATGTGTGTTTTTAATGAGTTGCGAGAAGAAGAATAGTATTTTGGCAGGATGAGTGTTATAGTCAAGTTATGGATGTAATGGTAGAGTGAGAAAGTTTGAGAGAAGGTAAGTAGTTCTGGCAGGTATATTGTATGAATGCTGTTTTGATTACTAGTGATTAATATCGAAGTTGAGCGGAAGGCGCAGATGTGATTGAATCTTGGTATTTGGAGAGTTGTTTGTAAATAGGAAAGCGTTTATCGGATAGGGTATACTGTTCCATAGTGAATTGGAGGAGAAGGCGTAAGTCGGGTGAGTACCCTTATTTAATTATTTTTGTGGTGATGTGTAAAGTTTGGAAGAAAGTAGGGAATGGTTGTTAAGAATATCACGTGTGCATAGTTATTTTGAGTTTTCGGTTAGGTGGTAGGTTCATAGTATATTGCTGTGATTTTTGGTTTATATAAGTTCTGTCGTAGTGACCTGATTGGGATTCTGGTCGTGTGTATGAACAAGTTTTGTGTGGCATTAGGAGTGTATACAGGAGTGTATGGATTCAAATCGTTTTACATTGAAACTAAATGATGTGAGATTATAATGATGGGAGGTATACAGAATAATAATTTATATTTTAGGAGTTTTTAGGGATTGTCTGATGGCGAGCGAGCGTATGATATAGTTAATAGGGGGAAGCATTATTTGCAGATATTCAGTGATATAGTGGTGTATGGTGGAGGCTTCTGAATGGGAATCGACCGGCTGTGTGGGCTTATCGGATATGTCGGAATAGCGATGTTAGTAAGAATATATATGGTCTATTGGTGATTGGTTTGGAAGTTATTATTAGCGAGTGTATGATCGCGGTGTTTATGTGCCTCCTTGAGTTTTATTCTAAATGTTATATGGATGGGTTATTGAAAGTAATTCTGTATGTGTGGATTGTGCAGGAAAATGGGGTTAGAGTTATGATTTGGTGTAGAATTGGAGGCAGGAGTGGGTGCCCTACCTATTGAAAGCATGCGGATGATTTTGGTTTTGTGTGTGGCGAAGATCTAAGAGAGTTTGTGAGCGATATGGTAGAGAGATTTGCAGGTTGTAAATAAGAGTGGTTTTGACAGTAACAATCGGTAGAGATTAGAGATATAGAAGGTTATGGTTGTAGATGTGAGGTATCTAGTGTCTCTCTAGTTGTTTATATTTATGTTTAGATTTAGCAACTGGAGCAAGTTCTGAGTTTTAAATATTTAGGGTATGTGTGGATGAGAAGGGAACGATGATGCAGAGTGTAGTAGGAACCAAGTTGTGTTAATGGTCAAGGTGCATATATAAACTCGTTGGTGATATTGTATAAGGGACTAAGAGCTGAGTGCGCTAAGAGTCCTTACATGAATGGTAATTGCTACCTCGTTATTGTATGGGTAGTGAGACAGGTCTGGAATAATAAGTATATATATCTAAGGTACACATGTGTGTTTTCAGTATGACAATCTTAGGGGTCATGCTAGGTGTGAAAAAAAAAAAAAAAATGTGAGGAATGTAACAATAATGAATTTAACTTTTTTACATTTCAAAATGAATGTAATCAACAATCTATCAATTGAAATGAATATGGTCATTATGAGGATAAGGATGAAATGTAATAGCCTGTTGGTTAAGTCGCATTTATTATGTGATGAGTTGTTTGGTGAAACTAGACTAGTTAGAGGAAGTGTATTGAGTCCGGTAGAACGATATGTCTGAAGGTAAAGAAATGTGAGTTTTGGGCAGAGCGAAAAATAAAGGTGCATGATATGAGAAAATGAGGGGTTTTGTATGGGGCATGGTTTGTGTGCCCACACTGGCCAGCGAATCGAACCATTCATAGCGAATCCAACCATCATTCATAGGAATCCGAATCATTCGCGTCCTCCATGATGCTCTTAAGGGTTGGATTTTCTGGTCTGTTGATCGAGTCTCTCACCATAATTAATGGTACATCCGAGGGCGTTTAAGGCTGGTGCTTTTCTTTTCTAACGGTATTTGTCATGTTTCTCCTATACGCTTTTCTATTTTCCGCTGCTTTGTACAGCACTTCACTCCCTAATCTGGAGGAAAGAGGAAGGTTGATGCGGAAGAAAAAAGGATACTATACTCTATAGACTCCTTCACACAATAATAATATATCTATATATATATTTTATTTATATTAATAAATCTAGTTTTAATAATTATATATATTATATTTAGAATTAATTAATATTATATTATTATTATATTTATTATATTATTTATTTATATATATATTATTTATTGATATTATATTTGTAGTGATATATAGTATTATTATTATTTATTATATAGTATTATTATTATTTTGTATGACTTATTATGTTAGTTAGTATATGTTTGCAGTTTATAAAGATGAGTGGGTTGTAATACTGTAAATATTGGAATGTTGTATCATTATTTCAATAATTTTAAGGGTAAATACATTATCAATTTAAGGTACCTAAACTCTAATTGCTAACCCCTTAACCTAATCCGATACTAGACTAACCTGAGACCTTAACCTATAACAACTAAATAACCTATCCCTATAATATTCTTAAACGTGATTCAATTTATTCTTATATTACCGATATATATATTATTAATATATATATTATCTTGTTTTATATATTAATTATTTATAGTATATTATTTTATTTATATTATTAGTGAGGACCATTAATATGTTATTAATATATCTCATTATATACTTTAATTATGTACATATTAGTACTATATATATAACATACTGGAGAGCTCGGACTTCCACCAACTGCTACCTTATACAAACTTTTCCATTTCAAAAACTTTATTATTTCCAAAAGAATCACCTATGGTTACATGGTGTCTCTCGGTTTCAGAAGAACTGAACACCAACCAGAAATGGCATACAGTTACATAGCAAGCACCTTAGTTTTTGCCAGTTTAAATTTTGTACAGTCACATCACCTTCATATTTGCTATGTTTCTTTTGAATTTCATTGTGCTTGTATGTTGCCATTCACCACGATTATTAAACTGCAGTAATAAGTTGTTAAGACTACCAATGGACTCAAAAGAAGGGAAGTAAAATAACAAAGGAAAAAAAATTAATGACAGAATTGTGGGTGTTGAAAAAAGAAATAATTGCTGAATAAGAAAATTCATGCCATTGAATGTTATTACTGAAACAAAGATACAGACGCTTGAAGAAGTGGAGAAACTACTGCTAATTTGGATAAATGAAAAATGTTAGCAGATGACGTTATTTCTGATGCTATTATATGTTAAAAAGCAAGTCAAATGAATGATGACCTTGTAAGTAAAAGCTGTAGTACTAGTGTGGATACAGATTATTTCCAGGCTAGCAGAGGGTGGTTTGAGAAATTTAAGAGAAGTGGCATACCTAGTGTGATTAGGCATGGTGAAGCTTCGAGTGTGAATAAAAAGAGACCTCTAATGTTACAAATTCTAGAGGTCTTTATGCCGTTCCTTGTAATATTTCAAACTATGATGAAACCCTTAACTCTTCGAACATTTCTAACCAGTATAGATCAACACAAATCTGACGTTAGGCGATGTAATCTTTGTAACGCAATATTCCGACATATCCTGAGCCTGCTATGCAGAAATTTTAGGGTCAGGCCATTGTTGATGTACCAGTCAAGAGAATTCATGGTGTTCAAGAAAAACAATGTGATAAAACATAAATTGATTTGTTA
>JABUQX010085418.1:0-18742 GCA_015478945.1 Trachelipus rathkii
AGAGAGATAATTACAATAACTTTCCGTTAAAACAAAGCGGCTTATATGTTGAAAGAGTCAACGTACTATTAAAGAACGCATGCATAGGTATTACTAAAATGAAACTATCGTTTTTAAACTATATTAGATCTATACTGGAGAATTCGATCTGAAGGCTTAATTCTTATAACAGGTCCTTATACCATAGAACTATTATAAAAAAGTCAACATACTATCTCCTTTAGAAAGTGAATCAAAAAACTGAAGAGAACGTATGCGGTGCATATGCTGGATGAAAAAAGAAAAACAAAACTAAAAGATAATTCAGTAGAATTAAAGTAAACGACACGATTATGTAAGAGTTTCTCGAACAGAAAGAAAGGTTTAGAAGGAATATGAATCGGTTAGGATACTAACGAGATCATGTTTTTAAAAAAGTTCATCTACAACCTCAGAATATCGAACATAATTTTCAGCCCCACTCGTGTAGTTTTACATGTTTATATTATCTGGAAGATTTCAAATGGTGAAAATAAAAGGCGGATTTTAAAACAGGAATACAAAAGTGGTTACAAAGTCCTGTACTCATGAATATAAATTGAAAATATTAGCATACGTAAGTAAACACCAGGAAAAAATAAAGCCTTACGTTAGTTGTGAAATGGAGGCGGAATATCCTGCCACAGTTTAATACTTAATATACAAAGCAAGTGAAAGTTAGAATCATTAATAGTTCTCACTCTATAATCATGGGAGAGTGTAGACTCCTTTATATCAACTCGTCCTTACTTCAGTCTTCGTATTTAACATCCTGATATTAAACCTCTCGGATTTTACAACGTGGCAAATGAAATCCTATAGCAACTTGAAAGAGGAGGCAATACGAAGTAGGAATTATTGTGGAAATGATATTAAATACGGACATAGAAAATTCCTCACAATCTATTCTGGATGGGGTGTACAGAAGTTGTAGAATGTGTTGAAACTATATATTACAAGTGGAAGATACTCGTTTATCTGAAAAGGACTAACAATTGCCAAAACAGCTGAAATCGAACAGCTTTGCTAACAAAAGAATACTTCTTTTGAAGATTTACTTCTTGCGGAGGTCATATTTTAAATCGGTGCCTGCTATTTTTAGTCATTTAAACGTTCTCTTTGATATGAGTATTATGTGTAAGGACTTGGTATACAAAACTGAAATGTATGCGTACCTATGAAGATAAAGTAATAATACCTTTAGTTCAAAAGTAAATAGTAAACCTTACGAGACCGGGACATGTTTTTTCTCGAGCGATCACCATGGCAGCGTAAACATATTCCGTAGACGTGATGCTGAGCTTTGGCATTACTTCATGTATCACTACTATTGTTGAACGAGAGGGTTTACCTATCTGTGGAGAATAACCGCATGACTCCACATGAACAGAAAGATGAAGCAGATCGAGTACTGCATTATACATGTACCCCATCCGAGATGCTCAATCATCCAGGTATGGCTTATGTATATACAAATATAATTGATCATCAATATGTAGGTAATACTAAAGCTTCCTTTATTAAGAGTAGTATATTTCCCAAAGAGAGTAAAGTTATAAAACATATCCCCTAATGTTCCATTTATCTACCTCTGAATAGATCAAATTTTGACTCTGTTCGCGTGCATATAAAAGATGTAGAAAGAAATCCTTTTCCCTTTACATACGGTGCATTGTTATGCAAAGTTCATATTAGAAAGAAACAGATGTAGTAATTACAGCATAATGGAATATATAAGAGGTGTAGTCAGATATATTTTTTCATTCATTAACATACTCTCACAGTGTAAAGATAGAATAAGAAAGACATCTCTGTAATAATGGACGAAGAAAGGGTATATATTCAGAGGATCAAAAATGCAGAGGGGGGTATGGACTTGGGTGGATTTTTTTGCCAAGCTATGGAGAAGTGCAAGGCCTCTACCTCAGGAAAGGTGGGGAATATATAGGTAAAAAAAAGCTATAAGAACAGGTCTGCACAAACTATTCAAGATATTGCTGCCGGAAATAATAATCCTCGTACAGCATTAAAAAGACGTATCGCCTGATGTTTCAGATGAGATGTTGGATGATGTTTAAGCGTAAAAACTAAAGGCGTAAAATGTCGGACAAGGTTGGAGGCACCAAGAAGAAATTGGTCAATAAGAAAAAGATAAGGCGGAAAAAACAACTCTAAAGAAAAAAATGTAATTGATGTATTTGCTATTTAATTACTAATTCTGATAACTTTATAACGATGTGGTGTATATAAGTAAGAGTTATTCATGAAAATGCTCGATTATATCGATTGAAACTCGCACATGCAAGAATGCATTTCCTTCATCCTTCTAGTCCTGATTGTTGTAAGAGTGAATATGGATCTCTGCTCCATGAAACCCTACACAGATTAGCGTTAGCGAGTCCAACTTTATCAGTATTAATCCTCTGCATTCAATTACCAATACAGATGTTCCCCTAGAGTTCAATATTCCAGGTACTTCTGATCAATACCTAGATCCCTCTAATGTGTTTTTTATATGTAAAAACGAAATTCACAAAACCTGATGGTACAGATCTTCCTACGGGTGATGACCATATAATATATACACAGAGTCAAATTTCCTGTATACATGTTTCACCCAGATTGAAGTATATCTTAACGGAACTTCACTAGGGGCGGTCAGCGGCTAATTATCCTTATAGAAGCTATATAGAGCATTTGTTAAATTATTCAGACGACGCTAAACAGTCTCATTTCCAATCATGTGGTTTTTATAGTTTCAAAGATGAAGCTGCACATATAGATAAAGCAGTTAAAGTCATAAATAATACTTATGAATTTTACGGGCGTTTAAATGGCAATATCTTCTCTCAAGAAAGACTCATTCTACCATCTGTAGATGCTAGAATCATTTATTTATCACGTTTCAAATCCTAAATTTGCTCTTAAAATAAAAGTAAACCTACTGCTACAGCTGTAATGTCAGAACCCCTGTTTTTCAAACTCGATTGGAGGCTTACCTCTATTCAGAAAAGTGAATTATCACGCACAGCGTCATTTGGAAAATTGAAAATTCCCGCTTTTGAATACTACGCAAAAGATACCCTATTAGAGAGTTGAAAACCACAGTATTTAATTTCACTCAAGGATTATCGAGTATCAATATCCCTAACACATTGTGAACGGAAATTTACAACAGAAAGTAATAATAGGGATTGTAAAGAACTGACGCCTACTCAGGGAATTATAAAAAATCACCCTATAAATTCACACTTTCGGGCTTTAGAGTATCATTTACATGTGAATGGACTTCCTCACGGACGTGATTATGAAATGATTATACAACGGAGACCTATACTCTCTGTACTCGTCTTTTTACGACTTAACAGCAAAACACTGTATCATGTAATTAGTGGGACACGGCTTAAATCTGAAGAATAACGCAAGAATAGTAATTTATAGTATGCCTATGATCTCACAGCATGGACCTTTCAGCTGTAAACGGCCCTATCATTTTAATACATTTTTGAGAAAGAGGTACTTATAAGGACTAAATCTCTCTTTTAGGGATCAAGTCCTAAACAAACACCCATCACTGTAGTGGTGTATCTTGAGCCATCCTCAACTCATTGAAATTGACCGAGTACGCAACGTAACTTATTGAATTATTAAGATGAATGAAGAGGAAATAAAATCGGTGTTTAAAATGAACATCGCTTTTTAGGCGTGTTTGCTATTAACGAAATAAACTCTGTAAAGTTGGCGAAGGATACCTGCTTCATATTCAATACATTGCCTCGTCACATCACCTCCACAGGACATTGGATCTCCGTTTATAGAGCAAAAAACGATGCTGTTCACATAATTGATTCTTTGAACTTACAATTTATATTGAATAATCATTAAATCACCTTATTTTTAAAAATATAATAATGTAAGTTGTGTAAAAACTATGTCTTACTCTGTTCAACCCTTATATTCTAATTTATGTGGAGTCTATTGTATTTATTATTTCATTATGTGCTTTTTAAATAATGCATGTTTTAATAAACTTGTAAATAATTTGATGCCCTAAAAAATATAATTTCCATGTCCAATTTTGAATCAATTATCAGGAATAAATATTTTCTTACTGAAAAAAATGGTATTTTACTACCCGTAAATTTAGTGTAAAATTTTGTACTCTATATATTAAATATTTGAAAATAAAAATCTTTTTATATAATAGAAACTCTGTGGGTTTTCTTTCATTACAAATTAAAAAAATAAAAAGTATTAAAACAAAAATAAAAAAAAAAAAAAATAAAAAAAAAAATAAAAAAAAAAGTAAAAAAAAAAATAAAAAATATAAAATATAAAAAGAAAAAATAATGTTAATAAAATATATGAGTTAATGATTCAAGCATGAGTTAAAGCAGTAAAAGCAGAAAGTTAAAGCAGTAAAGCAGAAAAGTAAAAGAAGTAAAGCAGAAAGTTAAAGCACGTAAAGCAGTAAAACAAAAAGCATATAATTCCTTAGGTAACACCTCTATTGATTTACTGCTTTACTGCTTTTAATTAATCATGTAATGTTAATAAATATGAGTTAAAGCAGTAAAACATGTTGAGTTAAAGCAGTAAAACATGAATTTGTAAAGCAGTAAAGCAGAAAAAGTTAAAGCAGTAAAGCAGAGAGTAAAGCAGTAAAGCAGTAAAACAAAAGCATACTTAATCCCTAGGTGTTTAGGGTAATAACACCCTCTATTGATTTACTGATTTACTGGGCTTTAAGGAAAAACATAATATGTTTTTAATAAATTTCGTACAATTTGAAGTAAAAAATGAATGACTCATAGTATATTTGAAAACGAAATTCTTTGAATAGTTTACATTGATATTCATATTTTTCGTTCGCGCGGTTAATAATTGCGTCTGCGACGCAAACGCGGCGGCCGGTTACGTCGGAAATATTTGCGGCTGCGGGCGCACGCGGCGGACGGATAATAATTGCGCCTGCGGGCGCACTGCGGCGGTTTTCGCGGTGGGGCTGACCATGCGGACGCGGACTTCATGAAACTGCTGTTACAGGTCACTAAGTCTCAACTGTGTAACTCTTTAGATATATTTTCTGTCATGCTAAAATATGTGTTAGAAAAATACTAACTCATAGTAGGAAGCATTCTAGCAACTTGGTAATATACACCATTCGATTTCCTCATACCTTATAAACACTAGGTAGACAACCGATTATTGGGGCTATCTAGGGTTCAAGGGGAGGCTAGAAAAAGGTTTTTTGAAAAAAGTGGCACTAAAAATCAGTTTTGGGCACTTTTTGTGGCACGACACTTGGGCCTATGTGGCACTCACACTTGGCACTCATTGGCACTCACTTGGCACTCATTGGCACTCTCATTGGCACTCACCTGGCACTCACCAGACACTCATAGAATAATCATAGAACACTAATAGATACATCAGTAGATACTCCTTTTTGGTGTTGGAGACCACAAAGCTGTACCATCCAATATAGCACATCAAAGATGAAACCGCTAAAGATGACGTCATCAAAGATGAGTCTCATAAATGCCGAGTCTAAAATTGAGCCAATGGAAGACCAACAGGGTTGGTAGTTGTGTTTTGTACGTGTGTATAAGTGTAAATGTAGGTGTCTATGTGTAATGTAGTGTCATAGTGAATGGGTGTATAAGTGTCATAGTGAATGTTGTGTATAATGTAAGTAAATTCTGTGCTCGTGAGTGTAAGTAAATCTTGTGGTTGTGCTAAGTTAAAAATCTGTGTGTGAAGTGTAAGTAAAAATCTTGGTGTGTTGGTGTGTGTGTGTGTGTGTGTGTGGTGTGTGTGTGTACAGTGTTGGTTTCAATGTTAGGAATAGAATCCATACTACGTTTCAGTTAGGAACGAAATAATGTGCGATGGGTAAAAAATTAGCGTGGGCCAAAAATGACCCATGGTAAATGGCAAGGTCAAGGCCGAAATATCAAGGCCAAATATATCATGGTCCCAAACAAGGTTAAAGAACATAAAAAAAGGGCTAAGCACCTAAAGGAAGGACAATAAATTACCGTGGGTCAAAATTGACCCATGAAGGACAAAAAATTAACGTGGGTCAAAATTGACCCATGGTATCTGTCAAGCTTTGGAGCAAAGGGGAAGGACAAAAAAAGGTTAAAGACATCTCAAGAAAACTGGGCTTATGAGCCCCCTAATAATTCGAAAGATCAAAGAATTTACCAGTGGGCAAAAATTGACCCAAGTCGAAACAAATTAGGGGCGTAAAAATCAGAGGGGTGCAATACGCTACAAACGTTGACTTTACGCAAGCCGTTTGGCGCAACCCCATTCGTTCGAAAGGGTTGCACCAAAATTAGGGAGTTTTGCCATACAATAAAAGTTACGGTTGCCAAAAATTAGGGTTGTGCCAAAAAATTAGGGTTGCCAAAAAATTAGGGTTGCCAAAAAATACCGTGGGCCAAAAATGACCCATGGAAGACCAAAGGGTTGGTCGAAAAAAGGTCAAGGCCCAAAAAGGTAAAGGCACAAAAGGTCAAGAGCAAGGTAAAAAATTTTGGGCCCAAACAAAGGTACAAGCAACAAAAAAAGTGAAGGTCAAAAAAGGTCAAGGGCAGGTAAAAAATTGGGCTCAAAAAAGGTCAAGGTCAGGGTGGTCCAAATATGGACCGGCCTCCGAAATCCCTGTCCTACTACTATCGTCATATATACTTTTGATTCCATTCAGAGGCTTACTACCAACACCATATATCAATAACACGCTGCATAGAGCTTCCGTATTAATCAATATCATAAGCCTGTTTGCAAATAACAAAAAACTAAATACAATTTTATTCTTACTCTTCCCTCAATTGTTCTCAAATTTTTTTCAATTGTAAAGATTGAATCCACACATCCTCTACCAACACGTTAGAGAACAAATGACATCACCACAAATTCTAAAGTCCAACCTTGTTTCTTCACAATCAGTTTTCAGTCACTCGACGCATTCTTTCGAACCAAAATATAAGCCCAATAAATTAACCCTCCCCACTACTGTAAACTTAATAAAAACTAAATTTCCCTATAATTCTACACTTACCCTATCTCATTATTAACCCTTATGTAAGGGTAACTATTGACTACTCCTCTCCTCCAATTCTCGGAAACTATGCTCTCCATAGAACATTTTCTTACACATAACCAGCGGGCAAATCCAAATCCAATCAAATCACCATTCTCGCCTCCGTTTTGATGCATTAATCCCGAGTAATTCATCATATACCTGCAGAATTTTACCATTCAACTTTCTCGCTCTACACATTACCCCTCCTCCTTACTAATGACCTCATGCCCAAAATACCTATTCCTTGCACCATCAAACCAACACACATTCACTGTCACCTCTTCATTACTGCCAATTTTATGCAGATTTTTGAAGTGCTCCCACCACACTCTAGTCACATTCATCTCATCAGTTACGAAAACACCATCACTATTTATTATTCTATGCAAATTACCCTTATTCCCTTTATATATATATATATATATATATATATATATATATATATATATATTTATATACTATATATTATATATATATATATATATATATATATATATATATATATATATATATATTATATATTTAAAAGTTTTTTAAGCTGAATCGGGGTCAATATAGGTTCAATGATTTAAAGAAAGTCGAAACAAAATAGTAACGGACTTAAAAGTAACGGAGAAAAAAATAACGGAACTTATTCGGAGCGTTACATGAAAGAAAAAGTAACGAGTCCGTTACTTCGTTACTGAAAAAACTAGTTCCGTTAGTAACGGAGTAACGGAGCAACGGATCGTGCCCACCTCTGTATATATAATATATAATATATATAATATATATATATATATATATATATATATATAATATATATATATATATATTTTATATATATTATATATATATATATATATATATATATATATATATATGGCATAATTGCAGTTTCTGATCAGTAGATTTTTATGGGAGTATGTTGAGTCAAGCCGCGTTCGCGACTTCTGCGAGCTTAGTTTGTGAGGCTGATTGAGTCACTCTCTCTTTCTCTCTCTTCTCTTCTCTCATCTTCTCTCTCTATATATATATATATATTAATATATATATATATATATATATATAAATATATATATATATATAAATAAATATATAATATATATATATATATATATAATATATATATATAAAGTCCGTTTTATGATTTAAAACTAACGAACACCCTAGAGTAAACCGCATAGATATCAGTTGTCGGGGTCTCTCGGCCTCTAGGTGGACGACGGGGGACAAGTTTCCGATCTGTCTCCCATCGGATCGAGTCCCCTAAAAATTGAAGTATTTCCATTAGGGGGCTCGAGCGGATGGGGGACAGGGGGCATGTCGTCCACCTAGAGGCCGAGAGACCCCGACACTAAATCTATGCGGTCTACTCTAGGGTGTTCGTTAGTTTTTAAATCATAAAACGACTTTATATATATATATATATAAATATATATATATATATATATATATATATATATATATATATATATATATATATATATATATATATATATATATATATATATATATATATGAAATCTGTGTGTACCTAACCAAACTTTATCATAACCTAGACTTAAAAAGCCGTACAAAACGACCTATCTAGACGGATCGTCGTTGCAGTAGAGCTAGACCTAACCTAGATGATTGTCGTTTCCGTAAAACTTAAACCTAACCTAGATGGATTGTCGCTGCCGTAAACCTAGATAGTTTGTCTTTAAGTAAAAATTTAATAATATTTAAGTTTAACAAATAATCAACTCACGACTTATGGATAATTCCTTGTTATAGCTTCCAGGATCAAATCTCTCATCTTTAGGATGCTTTCTTTGCCACATAAATAACGCCAAATAACCGTATAATATATATATGTTGTTTCCTTCTGTCTCGTGCAAAAATTAAACCAATATATAACTGTTGGTTCACTCACATTTAAATAGGTTACTACCCTGGAAACTGTTTCACTATGAACAAAGAAATACATAATTAAAAGCGCATCACTGTAGGATATTCTATTAGAAAAAAAAATCTACTACGAAACGAAAATGTTGCAACAATGCTAAAACTGTAAAATCATTTTCACAAAGTTCGAATAAATCTTTTAAACTCATATTGTTCACAAAAATAGGAACACAAAATGTCTGGACTTCACCCATCAGAGTCTAAAAAATTATGCCGATTCGTATATATATATATATATATATATATTTTCCTTTAGAGCGTTCCAATAATGCTCATGATGAATATAAGCCATGTTAACAAATGTCGTTTGTTCCCAAATGGGTTTCCTCGAAATCCTCGATATTTCCAAGTTAAATATCGATTTGAGGTCTCAATAATGTTCATGATGAATATAAGCCATATCTACACAAATCTGTCGTTTATTCCCAAATGGGTTTTCCTCGATATTTCCAAAGTTAAATAATCGATTTGAGGTCAGAAAGAATCTTAAGTTTATCCATATAATGATATATATATATATAATATTACTCAACAAGTCAAATATAAGTAGTATATATATATATATATAATAAAATATAATATATATATATATATATATATATACATATATATATATATTTTATATATATATATATATATTATATAGAAATATATGTGGATTATATATATATATATATATATATATATATATATATATATATATATATATATATATAATATTCTATATAAACCTCCCGAAAGCAACATGCATATAACAAAAAACTATAACAGAAAAAAGAAAAAAAATTATTAATCAACTAAAAAATTATAAACATGAAAATTAAAAAAAAAAAATAACGCTTTTGAAAAAATTTAAAAATTAGTTAAAAATGTAGGCAAAATCTGGTCATGATATGATCATCTTTTGAGAAGAACGAGGAGCTCTAGCGTTGCCAAATGTCGATTTTTTAACTAAAAGATATCCCAGGGTAAACATAACAAAGAAATGGACCAGACGTCGGGGTTTTCTCGGCCACCGGGGGAAAGACGGGGGGGACAGAACCTCCGTCGGTTTCGAACCCACCTAAAAAAAGGCAAAATAAAAAGAAAAATTAGAACACATTTTCTCCAAGTATAATAAAAAAAACAATATTTGGAAAAACAATATTTTGGTATCTTACTCTTGCTCTCGTACTACTGAAGAAATGGAAGGTGATAAGAGACGTACGCTGCAGACACTGAGATTATATAAATATTTAGGGTGTAATATTAATAAATTTTTAGATAAGATAATATTTTTTTTAAGTTTCATTAGCTGAAATATTGCTTCCTGATTAATAAAATTTTATTTTCCTGTAGCTGTTATAGGTTTTTAGTTACATTGCATGATGCTTTCGGGAGGCTGGCCTATATATATCATAATATAATATATATATATATATATTATATATATTATATATATATATATATATATATATATACTATAAAATATATATAATAGTATATATATATATATTACTGAAGAGAGAGAGAGAGAGGAGGGAAGAAGAGAGACTCAATCGCCTCACAAACTCAGCGCGAGTCGATCTAATACCGACTCACGCAGCTTGTGAGATAATTCTCCTGGCCCTTTTCTGGAATTATGCCTTTATATATATATATATATATATATATATTATATATATATATATATATATATATATATATATACTATATATATATATATATATATATATATAATATATATATATATATAATATATATATATTAATATATACAGTACATAGCAGGGCTGCGTATTTTAGATCTTAAGCCATCGTAAAAAACTATATGTATGTGATGAACATTTATATATATCTCTGTCACAATTATTATTTTATTTTATTTTATTATTTTATTATTAATTAATTATTATATATTATTATTATTATTATTATTATTATATTATTATTATTATTACCTTTTTGTTTTTGTTCAAGAGTATGTTTCACGCAATTTGGCTGTATAGGTGTCTTGTCTGTATACACACACACTTTACCATAGTAAACAGTGTATTGTTAATTAGCTTTTTGTCTACGCACGAGAGAATAACGACAGGATTGCACTATAATTAAGGAACTGATACGGTATCGTAAATATCTTTAGCGATCGTATTCTTACGTTTACTTTCTCTTGACACATCTCTAGCTGATTGGTCGAAATAATCTCACATTACCTTTAAGGTACTGATTTTACAGCATACGATTTCCATCTGTAGGCACATTTTTTTTCGATGTTCTGAGTCACGATGACATCTCCTCGCATCTCTACGCTTAGTTGTTTGATATCTTCCACGAGGGGTGTTATACGTTATCCTAACGATGATGTCATTTAATGAATTTATTACGTAAACCGGATGGCTACCGATACACATTGCCTTGTATTCCAGCCAGAAGGATATCAAATAATAGAAGCCCCTTAATTCTAATTTGTGTTGAAAGACTTCATCAAAGATTAATTGATATTGCAGCAGCATGGATAAGAGGATAAGTGTGTGTCTATCTGATGTATCGAACCTAGAGGGAAATATTCTAGACTGTGAAAGACAATGTGAGAGGGTTCTAATAGAATAAGATGCTGTTTTCGTCTCGTCGTGCGACCAATATTAAAGAAGATCGATGTACGCAATTATGGAGACCCATCGATTGCCTCGACTCTGGCGTACATGTATAAGGTTTCACAGTTCCGGACAATCTTCTGAAAATAATTAATCAGCATTGCTTAAAACTAAAAAGCATGAATTAACTCACATCTTAACGACGTTGAGCATAACTACGGGACTTAATAAGTATAGACCTCATAGGTAGATAAATCTATGATACTTTTAACACCGCAGAACATAGTGTTTCGCTATAATGGCGGTATACAGGAATAGTGCGTTAATAACTATCACATGGATGAGTTTACTTCCTCTCTGGAAGCGAGAGACTGAGTGCTGTTGAACATCAAAATATGCTGAAAATGGTTTTTAGTGGCTGCGGGACGCCATTTATATTTCATCCCTTTCAAGAGGTGTGATTCTCTGAGAGTATATAGGAACTTACTCAGACCTTACGTTGAATGACCTATGTCCTATGGATTAGATGAATAATATATTTTAAAATAAAGCATACATGTTTTTATATCAACGCTCTTTCAATGAAATTATAATGTCTAATAAAAAATGAAACTTTGTTTTACTCTCACCTATGGTTGCTTTATTGGTTAAGTTGTTACGTGATTAGCTGTTTATTTGGCCTGGTTGTTTGTTGTTATTGTGCTGTGTGTGTAATGTGTGCGTGTGTGTGTGTAAGTATGTTTATATGTATGTGGTTTTTGCTTTACGAAGATAAAAACTTTACTATGTTTGTCTTTACCTTTAGGTATTATGGTAATTAGGTAAGGTTATGGTAAATTAAATTGACATATGCTTAGAGATATGTTTTGAGCAAAAGTGTGAAATTCCGAGCTCGCACTGTTTGTAATGATTTGTTAGTTTACTTTATTGTTGTTAAGTAAGGGAACATAGTTAATGCTACAAGTTTATTCATAACATAAGGTAATGCTTAGGTTTGTTGTTGTACATTATATTCTTAGTTCAGATGATGCTATGTTAGCTTTATTAATGTGAAAACTTTGTTACGTTAGCATATATTCGTTGATCAGTGTATAAAGAACTTGTTTTTATGTTATGTTTATCCAAAAATGATACTCGAAATGTTACTTGAATCAATAGTTCCATAGATCCTGCGATGGGTGGGTAGGGTAGGGCGGGTTGTTTGATTTACTGATTTATAGAATTACTGCATTGGGGTACGTAAAAACTCAATTTTTTTTAAGTTATAAACATGAAGGGCATAAAAATTCTGGTAAAAACAAAATGCTTAAAGCAGATAAAACAAAAATAAATAAAAGTTTTTGCGTTATGTTATACAAAATATGACTTGAATCAATAGATGAATAGATCAATAGATCAGTAGATCACGGGCTGATGGAAGGGTGCGGTAGATGGTTTGATTTACTGATTTACTGCTTTAGGGTATGTAAAACATGACAATTTTACTGAAAAATATGACTTGAATCAATAGATCAATAGATCATAGATGGATAGGAGGGTGGTTGGTTGATGGGCTGATTTACTGATTTACTGATTTACTGCTTTAGGGTATGTAAAACGCTACATTTTTAGTAAAAATATAACATGAATCAATAGATCACAGAAGGGGTGAGGGGGGTAGTTTGATTTACTGATTTACTGTTTTAGGGTATGTAAAAACGTAAATTTGTAAGTTGTAAACATAAAAAGAATAAGAAATTTTTTTATTTATTTATTTATTTTTAATTTTTTTTTTCTTGACGGTTGAAACCATTATTTTCAATCTACAGACCCAATAACATATATTAAGACACCAACATTGTTGTTATACGACCGCAAATGGTTTATTAACTCGGTTAACCGCACCGAGCCAGCACGGTCGATGCAACTTCTCAGATTTCCGTACCAACTCTTTCTGAAATTCAACTCTGAATCCTCTCTCCAAATTTCAACCTTCTAAACACTTCGATTTTTTAAGGAGGGGTGGGGTCCCCTTCAGGGGGACCCACGGGGGACGTAACCTCGTCGTAGACGGGGTTACGTCCCCATCTAACCCCCATCCAAATTTTAACCGCCCGATATGATAACTCTAACCATTGTAGATATATATATCGGACTCAGAGGCTGAGCCGGAAGCCGGAGTCGGAAGCAAGGAGTCGAGTGCGTAAAAAAAGATTTCCTTAACGGAATGCGTTTTCGACTCAGATATCATTCCTTCGGAATCGATTCTTCGATTTCCAAATTTAGCCTTCTAACGAATCAATTTAATTTTTATAGGGGGCAGCGTCACCCCTTACGGGGGGACGCAGGGGTACGTAATCTCGTTCCGACGAGATTACGTCCAATCAGGCTCGAATGAACCTTAGGCCTAACCGAACTCGTTCATTCGGACGCGTCAAAAGGGGCGTAGCGACATATTTCGCGTTCGCTCTCGGGGGAGGTTACCCCTATATAACATGCCTAAGACGACGTCCCGAAATTTCGCGTGTATACGAGCTTAACACATAACATAGAACATATACCAAGTATTCAGACCGATACCTCTAATAATTTTTTGAGAAATCAGAGGTAAGACTCCTGCATCTGCTAAGGAATACTACTATCGTTGTTAAATTTATACCTATATATATATATATAATATAATATATATATACTATATAATATAATATATATATATATAATATATATATAATATATCATATATTATATAATATATATATATATTATATATAATTTATATAGTTATGCGTCCCGATTTTAACTACAAGAAATCTGGTCCAACATTAGTTTAAGAACAAGAAGAAATTTTTGAACATAACTCATTTCGATTGGCATTAATACTTGTATTAGGCCTATATTATAAAGTCAGCTAAACAAAACAAGCATACCACATGAGGGAAGTGTAGGAGCTCAGAAAAGGAATGTGTATGCCCAATACGGGCATCTGTACAGTCACATTTGCGAGCTGAAAGACTCGATTTGTAGTTTGACACCATCCACAGAATGTACTAAAGGGATGAATGATCATGCCACTATTTACAGCTCTGGGAAGGGGATTTGAGGGATAAGAACTCCCCACACCTGATATATATATAAATATATATATATATATATATATATATATATATATATATATATATATATATATATATATATATATATATATATATATATATATATATATATATATAGTAAAAATTTATCTTTTTTATGAGGTTCGATATTCGATATATCGAACTATATCGATATATCGAGTATTGGATATATCGATATAATTCGATATTTTATATATATATATATATATATATATATATATATATATATATATATATATATATATATATAATATATCTTTTTTTATCACTATGTATATTTGTATATATATACCAATCTAGCAAGTTTTACTCTATATATATATATATATATGTTAGTGTCTAAAGCTGACATGTAACTAGAGAACGACAGCCCCTACAGTAAGGCATACACATTGTTGCATATACATGGCACAGGAAAAAAAAGACTTTGACCGCAAAAAAATAGGGCGGCCGAGTGTTGGGGTGTTTAAAACTAACGAATACCCATGGGGAGACCGCCCCGATGTCAGGAGTCGGGGCTCTCGGCCTCTAGGTGGACTACGGGAGGGACTAATCCCCACTCCGGGGATGGTCTCAGGAACCCCCGCTCTTTGGTCTTTGGGTGTCGCGCGGGATTCTTCCGACCATCCCCTCCGGGTATGAAACGTCCCCCTTCGTCCCCCCATCGGCTCCAGGCCCCTAAAAGGAGTAAACTCCTTTAGGGGCTCGAAACTCAAGCTATATAATGCATGATATATATATATATATATATATATATATATATATATATATATATATATATATATATATATATATATATATATATATATATATCTTCTTGCTATGCTGCTCCATAACCCTTATATATATATATATATATATATATATATATATATATAATAGTAGTGATTTACTTGCCCTAGTTAGTTTGAATCTTTCGTCATTAGAATATAAAAAAATTGTACCTATTTTCCTTAAAAATTTTGCCATATATTATTTACCTGCTTTGTCTTGTAAAATGCAATGAAAATGCTTTAGGAAGACTTGTAAAGGCCATTCTCATTATAAATATGTATTAAATGACATAAATTAATATTTAAAATTCACTAAAAAAATAAAAAAATATTTAAAAATTTAAATATATATATATATATATATATATATATATATATATATATATATATATATATATATATATATATATATATATATATATATATATATATAACTTGTTTTTTTTACTCTCTATTGTTTAGATATATCATAATAAAATAGTAGTGATTTACTTGCCATAGTTAGTTTGAATCTTTCGTCATTAGAATATAAAAAATTGTACCTATTTTCCTTAAAAATTTTGCCATATATTATTTACCTGCTTTGTCTTGTAAAATGCAATGAAAATGCTTTAGGAAGACTTGTAAAGGCCATTCTCATTATAAATATATATTAAATGACATAAATTAATATTTAAAAGTCACTAAATAAATAAATAAATCTTTAAATTTAAGTTTGCACAGCACAAGCGATATCAACTTAATCCTACAAGGTCAAAATCCGAATAGACGATTTTTTGTTTATTATCGCTGGATATCGATATATCGATAACTTTAAATATATCGATATATCGATGAATTCAAAAATATCGAATATCGAAACTCAGACGAAAGATTGAAATAAGCCTATATATATATATATATATATATATATATATATATATAAGTATATAAAAATAATATACATATATACATATACATCTTCACTATATACACACTTCTTAACATATATATATATATATATATATATATATATATATATATATATATATATATATATTATATATATATATATGTATATATATATATAATAATAACCAATATATATATATATATATATATATATAATAACAATAACATATATATATATATATAATATAATATATATATATATATATATATCATGTCTGTTGTCTCCACATTTATTTACATATTCATTGCATGGATTCAAACACATTATATAAAAATTAAATAGAACTACAGTGTGGTCAGAGTCAGTAGTTAAAACTATAGTAATGAAAGTTTCACACCTTTAAAAATTTAAAAAAAAAAAGTTTAAATCTATGTAAACTAACGTAACCTAATATGGCCGCCACTTAACGTATGCACTTACTTAAGAAATACTACTTAACATATTTTATTTTTATATTTATAATTTATTTCACTTTGCATTGTTTAAAAAAATCATGCTTCTGTCACCATGCACGATCTTGTACATTTTGCTCGATAACGTAAGTTATAAAAAAAAATTGACAAGCTTAATTGGAAGCTGATAATGGACATAAGAAGCCATATATATATACCGAGTATATATATATATATATATATATATATATATATATATATATATATATATATATATATATATATATATATATATATATATATATATATATATATATATATATATATATATATATATACACTTATCCTTTAAAAGGAAGTTACATAAAGTGACATAATATCGACAATCGCAGAGCTCTGCTCATGCTTCCCACAATTGTGTGCTTCCCTGCAGTGTCACGTATTAGCTAAAACTCCAATAGAAAGATCGCGAAAGTTTCCACAAGTTGCTTTTTTTTATCATGTTAATTTTTATGTTAATTTTTTAAAAAATTTTTTTTATATTTTTTAAGGGGCTCGAGCCGACGGAGGGACAGAAGGGGCCCCCCCGTCGTCCCCCGCTGAGGCCGAGAGACCCTGACTCTTTCCATCGTTATTTAATCTTGGAATGTATTCCTTTAGTTTAAAAAAAAAAAAACTTATTGGCAACCTTGAAATAATCGAAAAAAATCGATTACATTGTTCGCTCGATATATTTCGGTTAACTACCTTTTAAAGGACAAGTTCATATATATATATATATATATATATATATATATATATATATATATATATATATATATATATATATATATATATATATATATATATATATATATATATATATATATGACCTGTTATGTTTTACGACTCCGTCAGTTTTTATATTTTTTTGTTTTGTTTTTTTTTTAACTAAAAGGAATACCCAAGGGGTAAACCGCAAAGATGTAGGAATGGGGTCTCTCCGAGAGAGGAACGACCAAGGGTGGGACTATTTCCCCCTCAGGGGAGGGTCTCCGGAACCGCTCTTTGGTATTTGGGTGTCGCGGGGGTTCCTCCGCCCCTCCCCTACAGGGTATGGAAAACGTCCCCCCCCTTTTTTTATTTTTTTTTTTTTTTTACATTTTTGTAATAAGCTTTATACGCTGATTCCAAATATGTAATTGGTGTTTCTGTAAGTGTCGTACTTTTCGAGATATTTCATTTATTTTTTTTTTACATTTTTGTAATAAGCTTTATACGCTGATTTCAAATATGTAATTGGTTTTTCTGTAAGTGTCGTACTTTTTCGAGATATTTCATTTTTTAAAAATTTTTTTTGTAAAAAATTTGATTTTTAAATAATTATTTAAAATATTTCGAACTTTTGAATCATGTTCATCACCACTGAAATTCATTGTTAGTATCATATACTAGCAATATGTTAAAAAAAAACAAAAAAAAATCAAAACTGACGGAGTCGTAAAACATAACAGGGCCTATATATATATATATATATATATATATATATATATATATATATATATATATATATATATATATATATATATATATATATATTTTTCCCATATATATATATATATATATATATATATATATATATACTCTTATATATAATATTAGTGATGCTGCAGATGTCATTTTTTCGCATCCCGCGGATGCGGATGCGGATGTTTGATTTTTAACGTCGCGGATGCCCGGATTCATTTATATTCTATATAACCATATATACATATATACTTAACATATATATATTCTTCGCATATATATATATATATATATATATATATATATATATATATATATATACTAACATATATATATATATATATATATATATATATACATATCTATATATATAATAACTAATATATATATA
>JABUQX010085419.1:0-12500 GCA_015478945.1 Trachelipus rathkii
ATAAAAGCACCTCCACGCAAACAAATAATTTTTGTTATAATTGAATATTCACAATGATATTGAACTTATCGCTAATGTACATCATCACAACTTTCTGCCACATGTGACACTTCCAAACAGCAAGGCTTAATCTTCTAATGTTAATATTGGATCTATGGTCCCGGAATAATCGGTCTTTTATTAATATTACAATACTTTTGAATTTAATTTACAAATCTCTCAATGCATGATTTAACAATTCAGAATAATTTAGTACGCAACATTGTTTTCCAGGTGCTAGCGGACCCGTTAATATGAAACGATTTTTATCGCTCCTTTAACTATCCTCAGAGTTAGGTTTTAATACTCCTCCGAGTCTTGATAAGGGTGTAACTACTCTTTTAAGCCCAGAATAAGAAAAGTAGATTATGAACCACAGTGTGTTTCATTATGCCTCTGGACAACGAGAAAGATCGCACTTTGTAAGAGCATTTCACGACTTCCGAGAGGAAGGCACATGTTTACACACAACGATAAACAGTAAGAAGCAGTGAGACATAGTCCGCAGAGTACAAACTTCATGTTGCAAAACATATGCACATTCCATTTGGGAAAGTCAATATTGGATCTTTCTACTTACCTGAAACTTCTCTTATCTTTCCAAAATTTTGTAAAAATTTTCCAGATTCACGATGTTTTTAGTGACCCAGATCGCCGAGGTCACAGCAATTTGCCGAGTAGAGCCGCAGTGTGGCAGTTAGTCACTCAAGAGCACGGTGATAGTGCAGTCAGTCCATTTGGTATTGAGAAGCCTCAAACGCGCAAGACGAAACTGGAAAGATATCAAATTGGTGGAATGTTAGTGTTGAGTATAAAGCACACGTAATACCTTGAAGATGGAGTTTAGCAGAATGATATTTGAAATTTGGAAGGTAGGAGTATCAGTTCTCATTAAAATTTATATATATCATAAATCCACAGCGATGTGCTTGCAGTTGGAGACAAAGTGAATAGTTGGTACAGTTATTTTTTTATGTTAAGCAGTGATAGTATAAAGTGCAGTTCTGCAAACATCTTTTGGAAAGCAATGGCTCTCACGTCTATAGAGCAACTTGCACAGTAATAAGATGATGCTTTAGATATGATCACCAGTCAGAGCAGACACTTGAGGTGAATAAGCAGCAAGGAGGTACGATTAGATATGCAGAGGGCCTCACTGGACGATGATACTTGGTGAATACTTGGGCGCTCGTAGATATAGAGCTAGGTTATGAAGGTGCAGGCCCTCATTTCATTATTTAACAGACAGAGCGATAATAGTTAAAGTAAAGGAATAATGGTATAAAGTAGAAAAAGAGCTTTAATCACACACTATAAAGATTGTCGAAAGGTACTCTAAATTTATTGGACAATGAACTTGCACTAAACATTTATATAGTGGTAAACTTTCTTAGAGCTTAATTCTTCTAATACTCTCTGCCATGAATTACTTATTTCTACCATCTGTTTTAGAATTATTGTTTCCTTTTAAGCCTCATAAATATACTTCTCACTTCTTTGAATATTTTTAAATTGATAATTATACATTGTCTCCCAAATTGACTCCTTTCGCTCAACATGATTTGCAATCTTTAAAAGCCTCCTATCTCAGTGATCAAAATGTATCGCAGGGCACTCACCCTCTTTCTCTTGTTAATGTTTCTGAATCTTTTATCAATCTTAATGTAGCGATGTTACCTCCTTCTCAACATTTACCTGGTAATGTGCTTTCTCCGGTCACCACAAATGAACAAATGAAAACTTCTAATGCCAATAACAACGTTGCACATTCAACTTTGCGGCAACGATTTTTTGAAGAGCTCAAGAGCCGTCGGCTCCCAAACCATACACATATGGGCTATCACACTCCCTCATCCTTTGCTCGCAAACCATTTGATGCTACACACACCTGTTATCACCGGAAGACACCGAAACATTTGAGCCAAGATGGACATTTTCAATGTTTTTCTGCTTATGGACACTCTTAACAACAATCTCGCTTCCGCAGTGGTAAAATTCCTTCTAACGATAAACAAACACGAAGGGCCCACAAATCTTTCTTTCATTTCGCTAATAGAGAAGATCTTGTCAGTAACTGGAGAAGACCTTCTCCTTTACTCATGAAATCCAGGGACACCCCCACACCTTACACGCATCTCCCCAGTGAGACTCGAAATGATCGCAGCTCGACAGCTGTCACATTTGTGCAAAGATAGCTTCTAATGCATGCGCTAAACTATTTTATTTAATAACTGTAATTCAAATGATGTTAAACTAGCTTTTTTGGCAAATGACAAATATAATGCTTAATACTGCCAAATCATTTTCTTAATTTTTTTCTATAATTTGCTCCATCGACAACTTGAAATATACTTTTTAAACACTAATTTTAAAAAGCATGATTTTCAAGGTAGAAAATTCTCTATACCAACAGAATGACGTTAGCATGACTGAGTTCTGAAAATGATATCTAGCAAATTTGCAATCAAATTAGCTAAGGTTTGTCCCTAAAGTAGCATGCTTTCTCAAGAATATTATTAAAATGGAAACTTTTTAGGGACTCTCCTCTCACTACTGTAGCAACACTGACGTCTGCATTGATATATGAGATTTTATGATATTGGCAACAACGACTGCCCATAGCGAGAACTTAAATTTAGGTAGTGTTAATATTACTACCACACCTTTTAGTAGCTCTCCAGTGATTAAATCTCTCTTACCTTTGCCCACCGATAAAGAGAAAACTCTTTCTACTCTTCCAGCATGCTCTTCTATTTTCGCTCCCAGTTCCCGCATTAAGAACAATGTTAGCACAATTCACAAAGTAACATGCCTCAGATATGCGTTTAAAGTTCCATATAACACTGAGTCTTTCTCAACACTCATTAAAGCTTTAACTTCTTCTCCTCCTTTGAAATTTTCATTAGGATCTCAGCACTCTTTCGTGCATAATACATGCGTTTTCCTATATGATAACCACTGCATTCTCAGAAAACTCACTTACGGTCGCTCTCTAGGTGGTTCAACCACTCTCGCACTAGTTTTTTATTGTCATATATGTGTGATCCTCTAAACCTACTTCTCTCATCTATCGGTTCTTAATTTCTCCATTTCACAATACTGAATCATGCCTTCGTTATTTTCACAACGACACGTCTTGTCAATCTCTTTTTTTCAAATTCTCGTTCACTCTCCGGCCTTTTCCTAATTGATGTAGCTTAAACGCACCTACGTGCGATGTTCGCATTCAGATTCTTATTTTCCTTTTCTCTCGCTAGATCAAAACTTTCCACCCATCCTCTTCGCTATTCATATCTTTTCCACACATTCTACACAAAAATTTTGCTTTTTCATTTCTCTCACAACGGAAACTTCCACACTCTTAGATCGTGTCAACAATCTTCACAGAGTTTAGAATCTGGAAATCCATACAACACCTTCATTTTCATATGTGTATTAACTCAACAGACGCTCCCACATTATGATGTGAACACACTGCAAAAACTACACAAACATACACTTTTTAATAACACATCATTATTTTCCCAATAGCCTTCACTCTCAAACACATGGACATTAACCACAATAATACTTCCTTATTAACAGACCTATCACTGTAACAAAATGCACTCCAACACACACCTCACACAGATTCATTTATACCATCTATTTATCCTTCTATTTTTCTTCCCACACACAGAACATATATACTCACTGCTTTTTGCATTGTTAACATTTATCTTTTTAAAAGTGCCACAGGCCGACCCTTTATTACATTTATTTACATCAATGTAAAAAAAATAAAGACATATTAGAAAAGACATTTCAAACATGTACAATATGAAACTGTAATAGTAACACATCTTCATTAAAATAAAAAGAATAGTTTATTAACAAATTAATTGGTAAGTATCACTAAATTCAAATTTTATTTTCATATTAATTTATTATACAACCCTTTTCTCATAATTTTTTTCCTCTCTCCTCTATCGATTCCACAGACAAGATGTTGAGAAATTGGATCTTCTTCTTTATCTTGACAACAACAATTTCTCCCCTGAATTAAGAAAAAACAAAAATATCAAAATACTAATACTTTTAACAGATATAAAAGAAAATTTAAAAGTGGTAACAGAATATATAAATTCATCCAACTCTTCTATAAAATTACTCCAAGAAATAGCAAAGCTAAACACATAATAGAAAATTAAATTAGATAATCAAATGAAATAACTTTCTTTCCATGATTTTTTAATTCTATTATTAGTAACATCAAAAACTTATCTTATTTATGAATTTAAGGTAATTAGGAGTAGATAACTGTTAAAATTCCATTTTCATTTTGCGCAATGTCAAACAGGAGACCAAAGTTTCACAAAAATTTAATCCCATCAGCACTCGAGCTTTTCATTAACACACAGATTTTCACAAAAATTTAATTCCCTCGCACTCGAGCATTTCATTAAACATGCACATTATTAACCCAATATTCTTTTCCTTGCCTCATTTTTAAAACGCAAATAATATCAAGAATTAATATGCACACGTTTATAAGGTGTTTGCATGTCATCTTAAACCTTTGAAACAACACCATTAATTAGCAAGTATATAATCCTTATCCTTAACAAACACCTCTATACTCTAGAAGCCTGGAATCAAAACTTTACTTTCCCTTTCCTCCCAAATGTAGCTTCTATCTCATGTCCTAGGAACTCTCAACCAGATTATGCATCCAGTCATTTATATTATCTGCACATGTTGCATAAGGGTATAATGGTTACTATCTGAAGACATCTTTCCTCATTCTATTACTCTTCCTAACAAGATAGATTTCACAGATTCGTAACTTCCTGAATCTTCCAGCTGTATCCACATTTTATCCCTATATTCGATACTTTCTTCTCAACTTCCAGTTGAAAATAAAACCATTACACCTCAGTGTGATCTGTATATTAGACCTCATTTCTCCAAATCCTCTGCAATAAATTGAATATTCAATTCTTTCTTTTCACTGCAGAGGACTTTTAACAGGATCTTACCGATTAAAGTAATTAAGAAGGAAGAAAAGAGATATTTTCTCCTTCTTATCTTACTCAGTTTAGACATCTTAGAGAAATATATCAATCCTTGATTTTCTTTCTTTTTTTCCATATCTCCCTTCTTACGCATGCGCTACAAATCGTTTATTATATATTCAAAGTCCGCATTTTATTAAATTTATTACTTTGTCTCAGACTATCTTATTACTTCAATAAACTATACTCCTCTCAGAGAATCTTTAAGCCAAATCAATTCCCCTCTCCTTGGCCCTTCTATACCCCTAAAGTAATTTAATTAACTATTTTCCGCATTATTCATTTCGATTTAAGACATTGGTCCCGGCAAGTTGTATTTATACTTACGTGTTCTCATATTGTGATTTCTGGTAAGCTATATTTATTTGCATTATACATTATTCTTCCATCGCACAGTCAAATTATGCAATTCGTGATATATACAGTTTTAAACAGTTTTGTATTCTCAGATACATTGTTCCTACGACAATATTTCGATTGAATAATTAATTTTTTTCTCAATTTGCTTTTCCATTTTTTTATTTTTTTTTAAAAGATTTTTTTTTATTTGATTTATAAAAAGAAAACAGTGAGGCCTTAAATTTTTAATAGCCAAAGAGCGCACAAATTGATATTTTTTCCCCTCAATCATAATAATAATAAATAATTAATAATAATCATAATAATAATAATAATAATAATTATATAATATAAATTAAAATAATAATAATAATGTAAAATAATAATGAATAATAATAATAATAACCAGTAAGAATAATAATAAATAATAATAATAATAATAATAATAATAATAATAATAATAATAATAATAATAATAATAATAATAATAATAATAATAATAATAATAATAATAATAATCATAATAAGTAATAAAAGAAAATGAAAAATAAAAATATAATAATAGATATATATAATAATTAAAAATAATAATAAAATAATAAAATAATAATAATAATAATAATAATAATAATAATAATAATAATAATAAGAACGACGGTGAAAATAGTAATGATATTGAGACATGATAAGATAATAATAATATTAGGGATAATAATAATAATACTAATGGACAAACTAAATTATTGCACTAGATTCTGGACCTTGCTTGTATATATTTTCTTTAGTTTTTTATAATAATATTAAATATAGAATTTTTTCCCCTCTAATTTTCTTTGCCTCAAAAAATTATATCGCTATTTCCTCCCGTTTTTTTTATCATTTAATCAAAGCTCCTCACCCTCGTTTTTTTTTACATACTAACTTGCTATTGGAATCTAAATTTTTAAACTATGATATAACTTACACTTCCATCTACACTTCTACCACCAGTATAACCTCAACTACAATTTAATTTTAGTTGTAAAAATAATTTTATATGTTCTCTTGGCTCCATTTTTTTTTGTAGTTCATCAAACTCTTTGTATAAATTTTCATCGGACCAAGAAGAGATTTTATTTTTCATTTTTAATTTTTAACTCTAAGTGTCATCTTTTTAGAAAATTTGATTTAACTTTTTATTTGGAATTGATGTATTTCGTCATCAAGAAAAGACTAGTTTTAACTTTAAATTTTTATTTGTTGAGAAATTTTGTTTAACTTAACAGTGTCATATATTTAATAATTTTTTTTTACAAATGTTAAAAAGATATTTTAAATGTCTGTCCACTTTGAAATTCTTTTATTTATTTTTTTATTTTGTTTTTAGGCACCTAGCGTGGAAATTAAGAGTGAACTATTATATATATATTACTATATATAATATATGATATATATATATATATATATATATATATATATTATATATATAATATGTATATATATATATATATATGATATAATATCTAATATATATATATAATATATCTTATATAATATTATTATATATATATATTATATATATATATAATATTAATTTATATATTATATATATATATATATATAATATATATAATATATAAATATATAATAATATTTATAATATATAGCTTTGGTTCAAGTACATTTTGTCAAGTTCAAGTAAGTAATCTAGAATTTGTTCAAGTACAAGTACAAGTACAAGTACTCAGAATTTGTTTCACGTATCTAAGTACAAGTTACAAAGTATGGTATCCAAGTACAATTACAAGTATTTATGAAACTTGCATATATATTATTATATATATATATAGTATATTTAATATATATTATTATAATATATATAATATATATAAATATAATATTATATATAATATATATATATAATATTATATATATATATATATAATATATATATATGTATATATAATTATCATCACCCACCACGTCTCTCCCAAGACTGGGTGTAAGGGCATACATGCGACCGAAACAGAAAATAGATAGAAGAATAGAAGCTAAAGTCTGAAAAGAAACTCCGCCTACCGCCCCTTTTATACCTTTTTGTGAGAACTTGCGTCGCAGTCCAGAAAATCCACCCTAGACGCCCACGAACCGGCGACGGAACCTCTAATGTAGTCATCTCGAGTCAAGTTGGGCTCATCCTACCTTGGCCCAGGTGGGCCACAACCAACCCCTCACTAAAACCCACCCTGTCGCTGCCTATTATGCACATTCTTCTGTCTCTGCCCACTCATTTTCTCTCCTCCAGACATAATTTCTGACTTCATCCACTTTTCTCGTTCTCTCTCCAGCCTCGGTCGATTCCCAATAACTCATCCACCATAGCATCCGTTTACCAACCGACTATCTCCATCCTTTCCACGATAACAAACCCATCTCATGGTACTTTCATATTATTCTCTCATTTAACCCGTTTCTTAACACCATACAACTCTCTAATTACGTTCATTCCTCATTTTTCATCTTCTCACACCTAGCACGCCCCCTAAGATTGTCATCTGAACAACATGTACTTAGATCAATACCCTTTATTTCCTATACCATAACTCTCAACTGCTATACATTAATACAGGGTAACACATATCATCAATTAAACCTAGCTGAACTTCAGAGAACTTAGTCTCTTTTATATCCGACCAACGATTTAATTGCACCAGCACCTTCCTGCCATTCACAACTCTCCTAATACACCTGCATCATCCATTTCTTTTTCATCCACATTTATCTTAAATATTTAACTCAGACACTTTCCAGCTGCTCACCATCGAACATAACTCATGCACCGACGGAGTCTCACTCACAATGCATAACCTACAACTTTTCTACGTTTACTTTCAAACCCCTTCTTTTACACCCCCTGCCACTAAATCTCTCTACAAGTCCTCTCAAACTCTTTTCAGATTCGGCCACACAAAACCAAATCATCGCATATAATAGGTTAGCGGAACTGCCTCCACTCTCTCCAAATCTCATCATTATCTAACACCATTATCTCCTTCCACTCACATCCTCTAGATTCTTTCATAACTCATCCGCAACAAATTGAATTAACCAAGGAGACTAACAAATTCCTGCCTCACTCTGCTATTATTATTAACCAAATCACTTTCGACTTTATTTATTCTTACACACGCTTCACTATCGTCATACATACTTTTTATTCCATCAGAAGGCTTACTACCAACATCATATATAACTAACACCAACCATAGTGCTCCCATTAATCCTAATCACAATTTCTGTGAAAGAAAAGAAAGCTTTTAATGAAATGCAATTTTCTCTTACTCTTCTCATCATTTGTTTCAAAAATGTAATAATTGGATTCTATTAAATCCTCTATCCATAACTAAATGTTGCACAATTGTTCTTTTCACTCATATCAGGTCCTTCAGTAAAGCGACGCACTCTTTTCGACCATAATACCAGCTATATCTTCCAAACAACACTCAATTAACTAATTCCCTTATAATACCTACAGTTCCCCATATCCCACCTACCCTTATATTAAGGTGCTCTAGTTGCTTCCCTCTAGTCCCTCGACTAATACCCTCCATAACGCTTTTACACAACTTCAAATCCATATCAGTCAACCATCATCGCCTTAAGAATTTGCTGCTATGATGATAAAAATCTTTTTTAATGATTCCATAACGTCCTTGTTAAAACAACTTTTTAAATACTCGTTTTGTTGTGACATGTAAACGGAAGCCAACTTATGTTAATTTTTCAAAAGAACTTATTTCCTGAAAACATAATTTCTGAAGAATGGGTTCCCAGACTTTTATAGTTGAATCAACTTTCGAAAATTACTTTCAGCAAAATTTCAAGACAAATCTCAGGCTAAATTAATAGCTCCACAGTATTTGTATATGAGCGCTTGTCTCTTTTCTGTGGAATAATCAGTTACATATTTCGACGTAAAATGACGTGGTTTTAAAGAACAAACTTAACAGTTAAACTTAAATTAAGATTTCGAGTGAAAACCAAAATTGGTAAATATTTTAAATTAAAAGATAAACTCCCTTACTTATGCTCTATCAGTAATATTATGTTTACAAGTGGCCGTTACTAGGCGCTGTCCACATACATAGGAAAGATCAAACGAAAGCCTTTCATACGTATTGCTGTCATAAAGTATTTCATTAGAACTCTAGACTATTTACAATCATCCCCCCTTATTCAGCTATAAATGCATCATTCTCTTCAAGGAAAACGACATATGACAGGATACGAATTTTGGAGATATTTGCTCCAAAACGAGGAACCCGATCTTCAATGTTAGAATCCTTGATATTGCATCTCAAAACCGACCTTAAATGAAATCTAAGTTTTAACATCTTTAATACTGAAGTGAGTTTTTGTTTAATATCAATGAACGTCTTTAACCACATAATATGTAATCAATCATTTATCTATATGATTGTTATTTTAACTTTATATATTTTAGCTTTTAATATTTTACATATATTTGTTTAAAATTTTATCATTTATTTTTAGGTCTTGAAAATGGAAGAAGGATTCTTACCCGAAACAGTCGCTAATTAAAATAATTTAAAATGTTGAAATTCGTTTTGGTTATAATCGTATTATTTTTATACTCACTCGTCAAAAATAAATGCATACCACTACTTCAAATGACGGTTTAACGTACATGAAATGACAGTACGCTGTGTAACTTTTATTATGCAAATAGCATAGCATCAGGGACACAGTATACAAAGCTGTAATAAGTTGGGGTTGTATAGGGTCCACCATGGCTATAATTAAGGTAATGACAAACCATTGCACTCCCAGCTTAGTGATGGGGTAATGATTGGTCGGAGGGGCACGCGGTGATGTGTCCATTGAGCTTGAATTATCCACTAAAAAACATGGAAGGACTGCGCTCGGCTAATACGTATGTGTGCCTAAGATTATCACACTCCATTGCCGATCAGTATAGGGACTCGGTCAAGTTTGGTCTAGAAAAAACAAACCACAAAACCATTCACGGGTCGTGAATCGCATCACAACGACAGCCCAGGAACCCATTGGTGGCCGGTCAGGACAGACCACGTCAGGCACACGTGCCACGATTGGGTTGAATAAGACGTTTTAACAGCGTATGCGGGCCGTAAAGAGACCGTCATACATACACAAGGCAACCTTCAAATACAGCTGCAGGAGTGAATGTTACCTTGTAGTGATAATACAACATGTCAACGCTTCACGGAACATAATTAACGGCCACGGAGGCTGTCATAGGACCACGACACACAGGGAGCATCGACGGGCGGACTAGCATTTCCCGGGAACTACCTGCATTGACTCGCGCGATGGCGAATGTGCTCTTAGGACTATCCAGAGTGCAGTCTCCTACACCTCCGATCGGCAATCCAGAGACTATCGAGGAACTAATGAAAGGAATCTGCGCAGTGTAATATGCCATACATTGACATTTGGAGAGGATCTCTCTCATGGTATGAGGGGGCATGTCTTTAACGGGTCGCGCAGAGTTGCACGTCCTAGATGGCGGTTCCCTAGCCACCGCACGGTACATCGCCGACATCCTTGACTAGTATTCGGTCTGTATATGTCCTCCACATCGGTGATCGAATTCGCCCTAATTGCATTGACAACGCAAAGCACACAAGGATATGCGTCATCTGAACACCTAACGTGGTCCATAATCAATGATCATGTGGTATTGGCCAGCATACTTCTCTACCTAAACTCAATTGCAATATGTTTGGGTATCTGAATACGATGCGTTCAGACAGCTGCTATACCTACCGTCCAGAAACTCATAGAGCCTGCACCAGACGGCCAAGCCCGCTCCGTGCCCAAGTGTGGCCATTGCACGATACTTGGAGTAAACACCATTAAACACAGAACCTTTACGCGATATATCGTCCCACGTTGAAACAACGCACGTGCCCACATACAGGGCCATTCACAGGCCGGAAAAATAAAAAACAGGGATTCCTGGACCCCTCGACAATCTTACCACTGTATAACGTGTCAAATTCTTATTTTTTGCATAATAAAGTTACACAGCGTTCTGTTCCTTTCTGTAACCTGTAACGTCATATGAGGCAGTGGTGCGTTAATTTTGATGAGTAATATAATATATAATATATTAATATAATATATAATATGTATATATATATATAATATATATATATTATATATATATTATATATATTATTTATATTATATATATATATAATATTAATTATATTTATATATATATAATGAATATATATATATTTTTAATATATTAAATATAAAATATATATAATATATATAATATATATATATTTATATAATAAATACTATATTATATAATATATATATAGATTATCTATACATATACATCCACACATAATATTATATATATATATATTATAATATATTTATATTATATATATAATATAATATATATATAATAATATATATATATAATATATATATAAGAGGTGTAGCTGATACCCGCATCCGCATCCGCATCAATTGCTTCCCGCTATCCGCCTCCGCACGCATCCGCAGTAAATTTTTTGCGATATGCGGATATTTCATCTATTGAATAATGGTAAACGTGTATGAAACCTTAATATATAATTATATATATATATATAAAATAATAATATATATAATATATATATATATATATATATATTATATATATATATATATTATTAAAACAAGGGACTTCAAGGATGACAGAAGCAGCCATTCTATAGATAATAGATTTCAAACTGCAAAACGATGACGCATGTACAATGGCAACTTTTCTAAATCCTAGATTACAAAACATAATTTCTTATAATAATTTAGGATATATATATATCTAATATATATATATAAATATATTATAATTATATATATATATAATACTATATAATATATATATATATATATATATATAATATAATAAATTAATTATAAATATATCATAAATAATAATATAATATATATATATATATTTATATATCTATATATATATTAATATATAATGATATATATATATATATTATAATATATATTATATAT
>JABUQX010085419.1:15000-20000 GCA_015478945.1 Trachelipus rathkii
ACGGTCCACTGCATTGTTGCCGACTGAATAACACGCGCTATCAACCGTGCAACATATATGAAGAAGCCAGAAGTGGGCACGTGACATGCAACGTTTGGGGGTGGATGAGTTATTTTTCTCTTGGAGAACTCACGACCATAAATGGATGGTTCACATCCGATCAATATCTAGAAATATTAGAAGGTTTTCTTACCACTGTTCGAGCATTTTTATTTCCAGACCCTGAGAGATTTTTATATGTGCATGACAATATATATACAGCTCGAAGATTTACCCAATGGTTTGAAGAGCACGACAGAACAATTCAACTTCTACCTTGCCCAAGTCGTGTATGTGACCTAAATGCCATTGAGAACCTTTGGGGGTGTATCGTTCGAGACTGGATTCCCCTGGAAGAAAGGACAAGATTAGTCCTTGATGAACATGCCAAAACATCGTGGGAGAATATCAAGCGACGTCCCACCCTTCGGAAAAACTGTATTACCAATATGCCGTCTCGCTTACAATCGGTGATCGATCATCAGGGAGGATGGACACGATATATATATATATATATATATATATATATATATATTTCTCATATTTCTTTGTTTGTATATATTTATATTATATATATATATATATATATATATTATATATAGATATATATATAATATATGTAATATCTCATATTGCTTTGTTTGTTAATATAGGTGGTAATTGTAAGTCGTTTCCTGAGATACGTTATCTATTAAATTTATTATTGTTTATGTAAATAAAATTTGTTGAATGTTTTTCATCTTGTGTTTAACATCTTTATCCTTTCCATGAAATGGAATTAACAATACTCGCACATTATTAGTGCTGAAAAAAATATCACATCTTTTGGATTATATAGCAACAAATACATCTGTCAATGATGCTCTTGTTAAGGAATAAACATCAACTTCAATCTCATTGTATAGTGGAGCGTAGTTTACATTCTGTCCAGCAAAATCTATGCTCGTTGTTAAAGTCTGTTAGGTTTACAATATATATATATATATATATTCATTCATGGAAAGAAAAAATAAACATCTGAGTGGGTTCACAGTTTCACACCCCTTGGCAGTTGTTGAAAATATCCGTCTTCCGTGGCATATACAGGGGGGGGAGGGCAGAGGGGACACTTGCCTCCCCTAAATTCTTGTGAAATAAAAAGATGAACTTTATATTTATGCTAGATGAACGTTTTCAAAAGTTTTATTAGTAGAAACAACTGAAAAAAGATACATCCAAATGCGAAGATAAATGAGTAGTTAATATACTAGTTATATAACGTATTATAAACTTAACATTTTTCCTAAAGAGTTCTTAATGCGTTTTTCATTTTCCATATTGGCTTTGAAGTCAAACCTAGCTGTGGCTCTATTATACAGCTAGCTTCTTCTGACAATATTCTCCGCAAGAACTCTCAGTATGTCGATAACATTTGGCGACTGCCAAAAGTTGCTAAATCATCATGGAAGGCGTACTCCGTTTGATATTCTGCTCGCAGACAGAAATCAAAAACAATTGCAGAAATTAAAAGAAATATTATCCAATTTTGAAGGCCATAATTTCCTGCGGAACCCATGACTTACCTTTAAGAGGTATATGCCTGCATGAGGGAATAATTTTGAAAACCTGATTAAACTTCGAATAGAAGGTGGTGATGTGGAATTTAAAGAGCATATTCAAGGAAAGAAGAATGCCGTCTGGACGTCCTCTCCGATGATTCAAAATGAGCTTATCAATTTATGTGAAATTATCATAAAAAAAAACAAGATTGTCGCGGATGCAAAAAAATTTGGTGTCCACTCCATATTGGCCGATGAAACTACGGATTTGTTAGGCAATGAAAACTACTCTATAGGATTAATTCTCGATCTTTAAAAAATGACTGTTCGAGAAAAATTTCTGGGGGTTGATTTGTTTTTAGAAAAAGGTTTGGATCCGTGTCTATGCGTTGGTCAGGGGTACGACGAGTGCACAACAATGGCAGGGAAAGAATAGAGTTCAAAAGAAACTGCGAGAAAAATACAAAAGAGGATTATATTTTCATTGTGCAACCCGTCTGCTTAGTTTAGTCATTAATAACCTAAACATTATTCCGGAAGTTCGAACTACTATTACCACAGTAATGGACAAAAACTTTTTCAGAGACGAAAGAAGAAAAGCAGAAAATACATTCCCAAATTGCCTAAACTTGTGAAACCCGTTGGACTCAAAAATATCATAGCATTGCTATTTTCCATTCAATTACGATAAAAATCGTTGAAGGGTTAGAAATTGTCAAAGGAAGGCAACAGTCAAACAAGAAAAACAGCTTTCCTAATATACTGTTCGGCAACAAGAGTCAATTTCATATTACCGTCTTCCGCAATAGTCCAAATATTTTTGCTTTATTTGAACCCGTGGTTTACATTATTCAAACAACAAAAAATATTGACGTTATGCAGTGCTCTGATCATGTCCAAAGAATTTTGAAAGTTGTCAAAAGACCACTGCAAACCTGCTGATAAAATGATTACTGTTCTGCTCTTATCCGCCAATGTTATTACTGCAGAGTTCTTAGTAGAACTTGCACTACCAAGAAAAGGACAATCCCAACAACATAAAGCAAATCATCCTAGAAAAAACTTCTACTGATATTGGAACGTTCCTGTGCTTTGTGCCCCTTATCTTAGCTTCACTTCATCTTCCTTTAGAGACTAGAAATTTAGAAAACAACGTGCCAGCATTTCATCTTCTTTCATTTCTATCCGTATCTTATGATAGGTGCTCCCGTAGGCAGTTTGCGTGAGAAAGTAAAATGCTTTTCAGAGTTTTATGATCTTGATATCGACAAAATTCATACCGAAACTGACTTATGGTATACCTTGTGGTTGGATAAAAAAAAAAGGATAAAGAAAAGTTGAAACTTACTGAAGTCATTAAAGAAACCGACCCCTTTTTTCCTCAAATGAAAAACCTGTCTAATAATTGCACTGGTGCTACTGTATTCAACAAGTAGTACCATTGAAAGCTCTTTCAGTACTTCCTCTGCGAAGAGTAAAGACTTGGTTAAGAAAACAATGAACAAAAACAGGCTTAATAAACTATGTACGATGAGTATTCATAAAATTTAATGTGAAAAAGTGAAAAATGAACGAATTGGAAACAAATGTAATTGCAAAATTCGCTGAAAATCCAAGGCGTCTAATGCTAGTTTAGATTTAATATTAGTTACCACTCAGGACTCGGTACTCGAAAACCTCCATAAATATTACTTTACGTATCTCAAATAGGTATTTGTTTTTACTCACCTCGTGACACATAAAATTCTTTAATTACAACTTTTGCAGACTTGTTATTTTATAAATAACCTTTTTATTCTATGATATTTTTTATTTGCCTTTGAAAAGGAAAAATCTGGAGTTTAACCAACCCACACCTTCTATTGATCAGTGTTACCAAGGACATAAATCACTCAACCTGTGCTAGCCCCTAAGTCAAATCCTGCGCACAGATATATATATATATATATATATATATATATATATATATATATCTATATATATATATATATATATATATATATATTATATATAATATATATAATAGTATATATATAGCCCTTTTCTGTTTTACGATTGGGTCAGTTTTGATTTTTCTTTGTTTTATTTAATGATATTGCTACGATATGATACCAACAATGAATTTCTGTGGTAACGGACATATTCAAAAGTTCGAAATATTTTTTAATAATTTTTTAAAAATCAATTTATGTTAAATATTGTTTTAAAAATGAAATATCTCGAAGAGTACACTTGCAGAAAAACCAATTACATATTTTGGAATCAGCGTATAAAGCTTATTAAAAAATGTAGTATTAAAACAAAATAACAAATATAAAAATATTTCTTCATAAATGAAATATCTCGAAAAGTACGACTTTTACCTAAAATACCCAATTACATATTTCAAATCAGCGTATCAAGCTTATTACAAAAATGTGTAAAAAAAAAATAGGGGGCTCAAAGCCGAGGGGGGACGTTTTCCCATACCCCGTGGGGAGAGCGGAGGAACCCCCCGCAACACCCAAATACAAAAGAGCGGGGTTTCCGGCCCTCCCCGGAAGGGGGGGGGAAATAGTCCCTACCCTGTCGTTCCCGGAACTCCAGAGTGACCCTGACTTCTGCAATTTTAACGATTATCCTTGGGGATTCCTTTAGTTAAAAAAAAAAAAATTAAACTGACGGAGTCGTAAAAACGTAAAAGGTCCTATATATTTTCGAATCATGTCCTTAACCACTAAATTGGATTGTTAGGATCATAAACTAGAAATATATTAAAAAAAAAAAAAAAAATCAAAATTGACGGAAGCGTAAAACAGAAAAGGTCCTATATATATATATATATATATATATATGCTACTCGTATAATATATATATATATATACTATATATATATATAGTATATATATATATATATATATATAATATATATATAGTAAAGTTATAAAAAAAACCTTGATTTATTTTACCATGCCAGGATTCGATCTTGGACCCTTGCAGATGAGCGGTGCATCGTTTGAACGCGTTGCGCCACGATGAAGCTGAAAAGAAGAACTCGGCAATACTTCTCGTGATGAATGAAATAAATTCATTCACCATTATCGATCAGAATAGTACCGAGTCCTCCCGCTCACCACTCAGGGACTAAAGGGTCAAACCAGGGTACCGCGCATGGTGAGGGAATACTAAACCCGGGGCATAGCAAAACTTTATTAAAACTGATGGCAGGTTTGCGACATATATATATATAATATATATATATATATTATATATATATATATATATATATATATTATATAATATATATATATTTTAATAAATAAATATATATATATTATTATAGTCATCCTTTCCCCCCCCTAAATGAAAATCCTGCCTACGCCCATGCCGTGTTCTATGGGTAAAGCCCTGGATGTCTTCATTCACAGTCAAATTTCTGAGTAG
>JABUQX010085419.1:22500-35000 GCA_015478945.1 Trachelipus rathkii
TATATATATATATATATATAATTCCGAAGCTACTCTTTTTTTTCCATCTTCCTCCAAATAATTTGCCTTACATAATTTCCTATAGAGATAATACATTTTCAGGGTTGCAGAGCCGCAAGGTTTTCAGTGGAGCAAGTGCAAACCGGAGCATAAATTGTTTTTGGATGGAGCCGATTCTAATAAAAGTTGGGTAGAATCGGTGCCAGCTAAAAAATCGACTTCAGAGCTCTAGTTATTTTTTATTACTTCTGTGGCCAATATTATTTGATTATTATTAATTTTAATGAGAAATTTGGACCCTATATCATGATTGTCGCAGAGTACAAGATTTTTACGCTTTGTCAACTTATCCCATTATTTATACGAAAATTATTCATGTTTGGAAATGAAGATAAGGTAAGCCTTATGCGATAAATCTAAACGTATGCGCTACTCTATCAATCATGGCTGTTCTTTTACTTCCCAATTCCCTAATTATGTATTCATGCAATTCATATTTTAAAATCTCTTCTCTGACTGTGATATAACTTTAACCATTATTATTTAAGGATTAATATATATATATATATATATTATATATATATATATATATATATATATATATATATATATATATATATATATATATATATATATATATATATATATATATATATGACCTGGTATGTTTTAAGACTGCGTTTAGTTTTGATTTTTTTTTTTGTTTTTTTTTTAAAATATATTTCTAGTAATATGATCCTATAGTTAATTTAAGGGGTGAAAAACATGATTCAAAAATATTAGGACCAGTTACGTTTTACGACTCCGTCAGTTTTAAAAATTTTTTTTTTTTTTAACTAAAGGAATACCCAAGGGTAATCCCGCAAAGATCGCAGGAGTCGGGGTCTCTCGGCCTTTCGGGAACTACGGGGTAGAACTAATTCCCCCCTCCGGGGAGGGTCTCCGGAACCTCCGCTCTTTGGTAATTTGGGTGTCGCGGGGTTCCTCCGCCCTTCCCCTACGGGATATGGAAAACTCCCCCTCTGTCCCCCGTTCGGCTCGAGCCCCCTAAAATTTTTTTTTTTTAAATTTTATTAATTATTTTTCTTTTACATTTTTGTAATATGCTTTACGCGCTGATTCCAAATATGTAATTGGTTTTTCTGTAAGTTTCGTACTTTTTTTGAGATATTTCATTTTTTAAAAAATTTTAGATATAAATGTGATTTTTAATAATTATTTATAAAATATTCGAACTTTTGAATCATGTTCCATCACAACTGAAATTCATTGTTAGTAATCATATTATACTAGCAATATGTAAAAAAAATTCAAAAAAAAAAAAAAATCAAAACTGACGGAGTCTTAAAACATAAAAGAGGTGCTATATATATAAGATATATATATAAATATATTATAAATATATTATAAATATACAAGATATATATATATATATATATATATATATATATATATATATATATATACCGGTATATATATAGCGACATGCATGCTTAGCTGATGAACTGTTCAATATATTAGCGGAAGCTAACACACAAATTTTTATATGAATTTAGTTTCAAGAGTTTTCTTTTGTCTGAAATTTTAATGCCGTATGATGTAACAGATATCCAAAGAAAAATAGCATTTTAAGACCAAACGATGATCAAAGAACAAAATTAGATAAGCAATGAATTTCACCATGTTTGCATTAAACATAAATAATTTATTTACAGAACAAAATTTTTCAAAAGATTCAAAAATAATCCACATGAAAACGACTTTGATAATTATAATTTAATGAATACATTCTAAGTACTGCATTCTCCTGTACTTTGACATATATATCGCCATGCCATTATTGTCGACATTTCATAAACATCAATCTGCCATTCATAGTTATGCCAGGGTTAATCCATAAAATGTCTTTTCAAATGAAGAAAAGACGTTCAGTTGCAATTCTGGATGAGATGAGCATAAACCCAGACTGGAGTGGCTGTTGACCCCAAAATTTTGGTATCGAAAATCATAAAGTATATGAAATTATACTTTAGATTTATAATAAACTACATAAAGGATTGACGTCTGGGAATCTATTTTGTAGGTTTCTCCCATTGTAATATACTGAAAACTGATTAACTATTAAAAATAATAATTTCACTTTTTACCATGATTAAAAATTGTCTATAGTCTATACTAACCAACACTCCCTACGTAATTTCCAAAATCAAATGAAAACTATCTAAATTTAAAAAATGGCGTCTGATTTCTGCCCTACGCATTCCATGGCTTATCGTACACTGATACATCTTACGCCAGCCGCTGATTTACACTCAAAATGGATAGCAGTTGTCATTTTTGGTAAGGATGTTAATAAACAATTTTTATATTTTTTTTATTCAAATATTTTGCTAAATTTAACAGCTCGGTAGAAAATTTCAAATATATGCTGCATAATCAAAAATATTAATCTTTGTATGAAGCACTTACTATATATATATATATATATATATATATATATATATATAAATGTAAGGACATATATATATTATATATATATATATATATATAATATATATATATATAGTAGTATATATATATATATATATATATATATAATATATATAATAAATATATTATAAGTGGGACGACCGCCACCTAGTTTATGCTACTCTCCAAACTCCAGCCCCAGGGACTAGTGTAAGCGGCATATTTCTGAAAGTATGTTGCTACACGTCGTGCCGCGGTGGTCCAAACAGAAGAAGATTTAAAATTTTGATTTCGCTTAAATTACGTGAAATGGAACGTGGACGTCAGTATATAGACGTTAAATGCGTAAGGCAGCCGATAATAGCACTAAAAGCGGATGAGAAAAAGCCTTTGAAAAACAAGCCTCTGCAGCCAGTCTGCACCGAGGAAAATGTGGAAGGGCTTTGCAAAATTGTGCATGAACGTCCAAAAAGCAAACCATCAGAGGGAAATAAAATAAGGGCTGAACTTCATTTTGAATGATCATGGTACCCAAGAAATATTTTGAGGATGTAAAAATATTTTGTTTACTAAATATATAAGGAAATAAAAATAAATAAGGAAATAAATAAGTGAAAATATTTTTTATTTCGAGGTGAATGAACAATTTTTAGATTTATCAATATTTTATATAATGTGGAAATTTTTTTTTTTTTTTTTTTTTTTTTTGAAATATTTTGTTTACTAAATATATAAGGAAATAAAAATAAATAAGGAAATAAATAAGTGAAAATATTTATAAAATAAAAAAAGTTTTTTTTTATATGATATAATTTTTTATTTAATTTATTTTTATATAAATATATATATATTATATATATATATATATATATATATATATATATATATATATATATATATATATATATATATATATATATATATATATATATATATATATATTTTGATTGTTTTTCTTCTCTTAGGTATGATGTGTTGTGTTTTGCTGGCTGTGTCAAATGGAAGATGATGTATGGTGTCTTCTCTTCAGGCAAGACGAGGTGGGAATGGAAGTTCATGGGGAGGCACTTCAAGGCTACAACTGGAGGAGCAAGAGCGTATGGAGGTGGTGACCAGACGGCTATGTCGGCTGGTGGTAGAGGAGTGTTTGTGGGTTTTTGTATTACATATATTTATTTTTTCTTCTACAGGTAACAATCCTGTATATGTTTCAAATCCTTTCCTTAAATGTAAATGTAGCCCCTCCCTCTGGATAAGTACCCGTGTATCACCCTTGGTAGTTTAGGTCTGGGGTGCGCACTGTAGGTCTGGCTAGTGATCGGGGTAGTAGGGTGAGATCCATAGGTGTGGTGTAGCTGAGTGTAGTATACCCAGCAGATGTATATAAACAAAAAGTAGGTATCCTTTGGCTACCTAGTGAAAAGAGTACTTTTTTCTTTTGGTTCATCTGTCACAAGTACATTTTTCTTTACAACATCTCAAATTAAGAAAGGATCATCAGGGTGAGTCAAGTGTATTTTGTTTGGTTTTACGTTAGGCTACCTTTGAGTATTTTCTCACTGGTAGCAGAGCGTAGTTCCGAAGAACGGCTCTGGGTGAGGTGTGTGAGTTGGTGTAGTAGTGGTGTTTTGGTGTTGTTGGTAGGGTGAAAAAATGGGTAAGGATGATAAGGATGGTGGTGGTGGGAGTGGTAGTGAAAGGAAAGTGGAAGTGGTGGTAGAAAAGAGGGGACGTAGATCTTGTCCTGAGTTTAAAGGCGATATGACTGCAGATGAGTATGATGTGTGGAAGAGTAAGGTAAAGTTGTGGTTCAAGCTTTATGGTGATGAGTTTGAACAACCTGCAGGTGAGATTTTGTTTGGTTTGGGAGCCAAGGCTTATGAGTGTGTGTGGATGGTAGATTGGGAAGCGTTAGGAAAACAAGAAGGTGTGGATGAAATATTACGGAGGTTGGATGAAAGATTTGCAAAAGAAAAGCAAAGGGATAGATACGACAAGTTATGTGAGTATTTCTATATTAAAAGACAGAAAGGTGAATCAATGAGGGAATATGCGAATCGGTATGAGGTGACTGAGAGAAAGTGTAAGATTGTTGGTAAGGTTGATTTAGGGGAAGATATGAAATGTGTACATCTATTGGAAGGAGCAGATGTGAGTGACAATCAGAGACAAATGGTGTTGGCCTATTGTGGGAAAGAGGAGTGGGTGTTTCGTACTTTTCGAGATGCGTTAATTAATATATGTGAGGGTTTTGGCAAGAAAGGAGAGAATAAATGTGAAGGGGCTGTAGGTGGTGAAAGTGGTAGTAGTTGGTATGGTACTCAGGGAAACCAGAGGTATGCTGAAGGGACTCAGAAAGTTGGGCCCAGAGGTGGTGAATGGGGTGATGGTCAACTGTTGAATGCTAAAGACAGGTTTGGTAAGGTGACTGAGTGTAATTTGTGTGGTTCGAAGTACCATTACGCATTTAAGTGTCCAAAAAGAGGTATGTATGGGGAACAAAGGGAAGAAGGTAGAGGTGTAGGTAGGGGACAACCCGTACGGGGTAATGGTGATAGAGGTGAGAGAGTAGACTTGGCTGCTCCACCAGGTAGAAGGAATAATGTGTATTTGGGAAGTGAAGGTTATGAAAATCGAAAGAGGTGTGACTTTTGCAGGTCAGATAGGCATTTGTGGAGAAATTGTGACGTCTACAAGGATTATGATGAGGTGTGTAAGCAGAGTAAGGTTCAGAGGAGTTCTGAGGAGTTCAGAGGGAGGGGTGAATAAAGGAGAAAGGAAGGTGAGTGTAGGTAGGGGTAGTCGTTTGGTACAAATGGCAGGTGTGAATGGGGAGAACAAAGTAGGATATGGAAGAGGTATGAGTAGGTATAGTGGTGGTAGTGATACGAGTATTTGTGATAGTAGGAAGGAGTATGAAGAGATGTGTGAAATACTGGATACTGGTGTGAGGAACGATAGAGTGTGCTATTCGTTGTCAGAAGGCGGCGAAAGGTCAAGAGGGTCAGAGATGGCAGAAGGGATTATGGTAAGTGAGCGTAAGTGTAATGATGAAGAGGTGTCGCAGATGAAGAACGGGATGAGTAGTAAGGTAGAGGTGTTAAAGGTGAATGAAGGGTGTGATGAGGTATCAAAGGGAGCAAGAAAAAAGGAACAAGTGAAACGTAGGTGTAAGGTTGATAAGCGTAGTGCGGAAGTGAAAGAATTCATGAGAAGAAGAAAAGGTGAGAATTATCTGGATTGGAAAGAAAGATGTTGGGATTATTTTTCGAGTACAAGTGATAGTGAAAACGAAGGTGGAGAGAAGGTGAAAGAGAATCATGTTGTGTTGTTAAGAAGGTTGGGGTATATCCGTGACTCGGATATGTCTGATCCGGAGTGAGTGTGGTGTTTTGGAGTGGGGTCTGGTGGTGGGGTGAGGTGTTAGGTGTGTGTGTTGTGGTGTGTTGGTAGGTGTGTTATGGTTTGGTGTGTGTCAAGTCAAGAAAGGTAAGGTGGTATGAAGACGGTTTTGTACAAGTGAAAGAGGGGAAGAGAAAGGTATAAGATTGATTGTTTTTCTTCTCCTAGGTATGATGTGTTGTGTTTTTGCTGGCTGTGTCAAATGGAAGATGATGTATGGTGTCTTCTCTTCAGGCAAGATGTAGGAATGGAAGTTCATGGGGAGGCACTTCAAGGCTACAACTGGAGGAGCAAGAGCGTATGGAGGTGGTGACCAGACGGCTATGTCGGCTGGTGGTAGAGGAGTGTTTGTGGGTTTTTGTATTACATATATTTATTTTTTTTTCTACAGGTAACAATCCTGTATATGTTTCAAATCCTTTCCTTAAATGTAAATGTAGCCCCTCCCTCTGGATAAGTACCCGTGTATCACCCTTGGTAGTTTAGGTCTGGGGTGCGCACTGTAGGTCTGGCTAGTGATCGGGGTAGTAGGGTGAGATCCATAGGTGTGGTGTAGCTGAGTGTAGTATACCCAGCAGATGTATATAAAAAAAGTAGGTATCCTTTGCTACCTATGAAAAGAGTACTTTTTTTTCTTTTGGTTCATCTGTCACAAGTACATTTTTCTTTACAACATCTCAAATTAAGGGGAGACTTCATAACTAGACCCCCTACTTTTTGAAAGCAAAAAAAATTTTCACATTTTTTTTTTATATTATCTAAATTTAGTAGAAAAATTCTTCCTGAACATCATGGTGTAATTATTTTTTAAAAATTCTAAATAGTTTTTTAGATACAAGAAATTTATTATTTAGAGAAGGTGTGGACTAAAAAAAATTAAATTCAGTCAAAATGCGATTCGAGTTTATGATCCAAAAAATGTTTTATTTATAATTATAGAAAATCTAATTTTTTTTTCATATTCTCAACCTCTAACTCATTCTTCGGATTTTACTCAGTCAAATAAATGGAGCCGGAGCCGGAGCCTGGGTAATATTTTTTTCATGAAATAATTTTTTTTAGATGGAAAATTTATTGGCAGATGTGCTGAACAATTTTCAAATAGTACAGAATCCTTAGTCGGATCCGGATCCGAAGTCAGAGCCGGAGTCGATGTCGGAGCCGGAGCATGATTTTTTTCGAAGAATATTTTTTTAGATCTGCTGAACAATTTTCAAATAGTGCAGAAACCTTATTCGGATCCGGAGCTGGAGCCGAAGCCGGAGCCGGATCCTGAGTATGAATTTTTTTTCTAAGAAATATTTTTTTAGGTGAAAAATTTAATGCCAGAAGACGTACTGAACAATTTTCAAATAGTACAGAAACCTTAGTCAGATCCGGAGCCAAAGGTGACGTCGGAGCCGGAGCCGGAGCCGGATCCTGGGTAAGAATTTTTTCAAAAAATATTTTTTTTAGGTGAAAAATTTAATGCCAGAAGACGTACTGAACAATTTTCAAATAGTGCAGAAACCTTAGTCGGATCCGGATCAGGAGTCGGAGCTGGAGTCGAAGTGGGAGCCGAAGTCAGAGCCGGTGCCGTAGTTTGATTTTTTTTCGAAAAATATTTTTTAAGGTGAAAAATTTATTGCCAGAAGAAGTGCTGAACAATTTTCAAATAGTGCAGAAACCTTAGTTGGATCCGGAGCCAGATTCTGGGTATAAATTAAAAAAAAAAAAAAAAAAAAAAATAGATGAAAAATTTGTTGCCAGAAGACGTGCTGAGCAGGTTTCTAATAGTGCAGAATCCTTAGTCGGTCCGGATCCGGAGTCGGAAGCCGGAGTCGAAGTCGGAGCCAGTGTCAGAGCCGCGCAATAGTATAAATTTTTTTCAGAGAATATTTTTTTAGATGAAAAATTTATTGCCAGAAGTTTGTGCTAAACCATTTTCAAATAGTGCAGAAACCTTAGTCAGATCCGGAGCCGAAGGTGAAGTCGGAGCTGGAGCCGGAGCCGGAATCTGGGTAGGAATTTTTGTCAAAAAATATTTCGTTAGGTGAAAAATTGAATGCCAGCAAGACGCACTGAACAATTTTCAAATAAAGTGCAAGAAAACCTTAGTCAGGTCCGTCCGGACCGGATTCGGAAGACGGATCCGGTAATAAATTTTTTCAGAAATATTTTCTATATGAAAAATTAATTCAGAAGATTGCTGGAAAATTTCAAATAGTGCAGAACTTAATCGGAATCCGGATTCTGAGTCGGAGCCGGAACCGAATCGGAGCCAGAGTATGATTTTTTCGAAAAATATTTTTTTTTATGTGAAAATTTTATTGATAGAAGACGTGCTGAACAATTTTCAAATAGTTCAGAAACCTTAGTCAGATCCGGAGCCGAAAGTGAAGTCGGAGCTGTAGTAATTAGCCGGAGTTGGAGTCAGAGCCGGAGCCTGGGTAATGAATTTTTTTAAAAAAATATTTTTTTAGGTAAAAAATTTAATAGCCAGAAAACGTACTGAACAAATTTCAAATAGTGCAGAAACCTTAGTCGGGTCCGGATCCGGATCCAGATTCGGAGCCTTATCCTTGGTAAAAAAAAAGATTCAAGAGGATAATTTTCTAGATGAATAATTTATTCAGAAGAACTTTGCTGACAATTTTCAATAGTCACAGAATCCTTAATCGGATCCGGATCCGGAGTATGATTTTTTTCGAAAAATATTTTTTTTGTGAAAATTTATTGGAAAGAAGAAGTGCTGAACAATTTTCAAAATAGTGCAGAAAACCTTAGTTAGATCCGAAGCCGAAGCCGAACCGAACTCGGAGCCGATTGTCGGAGCCGAAAACCCGGAAAGCCGGGTCCTGGTATGAATTTTTTTTTAGAAATTATTTTTTTAGGTGAAAAATTTTTATTGAAAGATGTGCTGAACAATTTTCAAAATATGCAGGAACCTTTGATGGATGCCGAATCCGGAGTAGGATCCGGAGCCGGATTCTGGGTATAATATTTTTCAAGAAATATTTTTTAGTTGAAACATGTATTGCCAGAAGACTTGCTGACTAATTTCCAAATAGTTCAACCTTAGTCCGATCCGGATCCGGAGTCGAACGGAGCCGGAGTTAGAGCCGGATCTTGTTTATAAATTTTCAATGAAGATATTTCTTTAGGTGAAAAATTTATTACCGAAAGGCGTGCTGAAGAATGTTTTCAAATAGTGCAGAAACCTTAGTTGGATCCGGATCGGGAGTCGGAAACGAGCCGGATTCTTGGTATAATTTTGTTCCTATAATATTTTTTTGGTGAAAAGTTTATTGCCAGAAAGACGTGCTAAACAATTTTCAAATAGTGCAGAAACCTTAGTCGGATCCAGCGCCGAATCTGGAGCCGCAGCCGGAGTATGAAACGGAACCGGATTCTGGGCATAAATTTTTTCAAAATATATTTTTTACTTGAAAAATTTATTGCCAGAAAGTTCTGTATAATTTTCAAACATTGCAGAAACCATAGTCGGAGTTGGAGTCGGAGCCGGAGAAAAATAATTATTATTTTTCTTTTGAGTTGTAAAAGAAATATATCAAAGGCTTGAATGATTCAATTGAAAAAGATATAATATATAATATAATATATATATTATATATATATAATATATATATATACTTATATATTATATTATATAATATATATATATATATATATATATTATATATATGGATACGGTTATGAAAGAATCAGAGGTGGTGTGAGGTAGCAAGGGATGGTGTTAGAGTAATTGGAGAATGAAAGAAGTGGAGGGTGCCCTACCTATTATATGCGGATGATTAAGTTTAGTGTGGCGGAATCTGAAATAGCTTTGAAGGGATTAGTAGAGGGATTTGGCAGGTGTGTAAAAAGGAGGGGTTTGAAAGTAAAGCGTAGAATAGAGTATGGTTATGGTTTTGAGTGAGGATAGTTTTCTGTGTAAAGTTATGTTAGATGGTGACAGCTGGAACAAATGCGGAGTTCAAATATTAGGATATATTGGTGAATGAAAAGGGAAACGGGATGATGCAGAATGTGGTATGAAAGTTGTGAATGGAGGAAGATGGCTATGCAATAAATCCTTAGTGGATGCAAAGGGAATAAGTCCTGAGTGTGCTAGGGTCTTACATGAAGCACTGTATGCTATTACCTGTGCTAATGTAATAGTAGTGAGACTATGGTCTGGAATAAGAGGTACAGATATAAATTATAGATATAGAACTTCTGCTGGGGCTACACGGCATTTTGATGGGTTGCTCCTGGGTTACAGGAGCAACCAACCAAAGTCAACCACGCCGACATGGGCACAAGATGCTTGTTGCGATAAATTTGCAATAATAAGACGATGAAAAAATTTCACTCGCGCCAGGACTCGAACCATCGACAACAGCGTCGCCGTTAGACAAATGTACAGGAGGCTCTACCACTGGTCCGATCTGCCACTCCAGATAAAGAAGGATATCTCGGAACAAGTTTTCAAGTCTCACTTGCTTCGATATCAACTGCTTTGAAACGGTAACTTATTTAAATCCATGAGAAGGGTGCTTGTAACACCTATCTGGGTCTACACAGCATTCTGCTAGTTTGCTCCCGGTTAAGGAGCAACCAACCAAAGTCAGGCCAAGCCGACATGGGAACATTCTTGTTGCGATAAATTTGCAATAAGACGAAACAGGTTCGCTCTCGCGCCAGGACTCGAACTATCAACAACATTGTCACTGTTACACAATGTACAGTAGTTTCTACCACTGCTCCAATACAAAAAAAATAAGGTATCCTTTACAGTTTTTCAAGTTTCCTGCTTCGATACCACTTGCTTTGAAACTCGATATTTATTTAAATCCATAGAAGGGTGGTTTGAACCCCCCTTTGGGGCTACACGGCATTTTTTCCTGGGGTGCTCCTGGTTACAGGAAGCAAACCGACCAAATCAAGGAACCCGACATTGGCGCACACATGACTTGTTGGACAAATTTGCAATAATAGACGAAGAAAAACACTCGCGCAGGACTCGAACCATCGACAACAGCGTCGCCGTTAATCAATGTACAGGAGGCTCTACACTATTAGATCCCCCTCCCCAGAAAAAGAAGCATCTCGAAGTTTTTCAAAATTTCTTGCTTCGATTATCATTTTCCTTTTGAAACTCGAATATTATTTCAATCCATGGAAGGGTGGTTGAACCTCTGCCATTCTAAACGGCATCTGCTTGTTTTTGCCCCGTGTTACAGGAAGCAACAACCAAAGTCAGGCCACGCCGATATGGGCATAACATGCTTGTTGCGACAAATTTGCCTTAATAAGACGAAGAAAAATTTCAACTCGCGCCAGGACTCGAAACGCATCGACAACATCGTCGCTGTTTAGACAATGTACAAGAGGTTAACCACTAGTCAGATCCGACACCCAGAAAAAAAAAGGTATTTTCCGTTACAGTTTTTAAGTTTCCTGCTTCGATTTCACTGCTTTGAAACTCGATACTTATTAAAATCCACAGGAGGATGGTTGGGAACCCTTCTGGGGCTACACGCATTCTCAGGGGTGCTCTGGGTAGGTGACCAACCGACCAAGGTCAAGAAACGCCAACAGGCGACACAACATGTTTCTTACGACAAATTTGCAATAACACGAAAAAATTTCGCTCCGCGCCAGGACTCGACTATCGACAACAGCGTCGCCGTTAGACATATACAGGAGGCTCTACCACTAGTCCCGATCCGCCTCCCTAGAAAAAGAACGCACTCGAAGTTTTCAAATCTCCTGTGCTTCAATATCACTGCTTTCAAACTCGACACTTACTTAAATTCACAGAAAGGGTGGTTGGAACCTCTGCTGGGGCTACACGGCATTCTTCCTGGGGTGCTCCTGGGTTACAAGAGCAACCGACCAAAGTCAAGGAACGCCGAAATGCGCACAAGATGCTTGTTGCGGCGCGAAAAATTTTGCAATAATAAGACGAAAAAAAAATTCACTCGCGCAAGAACTCGAACCATCGACAAATGCGCTTCGCCGTTAGACAATGTAGAGGTGGCTCTACCAACTAGTCCCGATCCACCTCTTCAGAAAAAGAAGGCTCTCGAAAAGTTTCAAATCTCCCTGCTTCGATATCACTGCTTTTAAAATCGGTACTTAATCCACAGAAAGATGGTTGGAACCCCTGCTGGGGCTAAACACGGCATTCTTCAGGGTGTTCATGTGTTCAAGGACAACCGACCAAAGTCAGGAACGCCCGACAATGCGCACTAATAATGCCCTTGTGCGAAATTTGGCAATAATAAAGACGAAAAAAAATGTTCACTCCGCGCCAGGACTCGAACCAATGACAACAGCGTCGCCGTTAGACCATATGTAACAGGAGGCTCTACACTAGTCCCGATGCGCCACCCCAAAAAAGAAGGCATCTCGGAAGATTTCAATTCTCCTGCTTCGATATCAACTGCTTTGAAACTCGCTACATATTTTAATTCAGAAGGGTGGTTGGAACCTCCTCTGGGCTACACGGCATTTTCAGGGGTGCTCATGGGTTACAGGGGCAGCCCGACAAAAGTCAAGGATCGCCGACAAGCGCGCACAAAATGCTCGTTGCGAGAAATTTGTAATAATAAAACGAAAAAAATTTCACTCGCAACCAAGAC